>JAOTOL010001195.1:250000-364407 GCA_034440575.1 Imbricaverruca yamaguchii
GGGCCCGCCTCCAAGCTGAGCCCCTTCCTTTCATCGTGCCATAAAAACGTGCGTGTGTGCCGGCCCGGTGGCGGCCGGCCGGCCGTCCCCTGAACGCCACCACAATGGCGGCCGGCGGCCGCGCGGCGGGCGTCGCCATGGCGACGCCGCCCGCGGCCACCGGTCCGTTGGTGGTCGGCGGCCGGGCGGCAGTCGGTGTTGGGTCGGCGTCGGCGGAGGTCGCTGCGGTCGGCAGCGCGCGCGCGTCCCGCCGCACCAGCTGATCGGCGTCGCGGCGAGCGCTGTGCGGAGCGGCTGTGGCAGGGCTCGAGAGTCCAGGCGACCCCCAGCTCGGCGTCGCACGTCGGTTCGCCCCACCGGATTCCGGCCGACGGACGGTCGCTGGAGGCGGGCGTGTTTTGTTCCCGCTCTGGGCGCGCGGAAGACATGAGCGGAACCAGGGGATCAGGTGTCTGCCCTGAACAAAAGGTGAGCGCGCCCAGGCCCAGCACGGACGGGTGTTTTGTGTGGCTGGTCGGTTGTGCGCGTCCTCGACGGACTCTAAGATGCTTTTGAACGGAACAATGTTCTATAATTTGAATTGCTGTAGGGCACTCACTGTGTCTACAAATGTAGTTATGGGACATTGACCTGATAGTTCCTTTTAAGCTATATGGGTGAGTTGAATTTCCTGAAGTAGTCCAAAAATGGCATGTGGTAGCTTGATGCCAGCAGTGTTCTCGAGATGATGCTATTGCATGCGTCATAAGTGTGATGCAAATTTTCGATATCTACGTGATTATCAACAAAATCTGCTTCGTGAGGTGGGGCCAACCGTAAGCACTGAATATCTGCCAATGGAAGTAGTCTTAGCGTTAAAGATTGGTGCTTGGGCATGTGAATGCACAAGGTATTTTATGGGCAATGTATGTGTAAGTAAGTGTAAGTAAGTGTAAGTAAGCAATGTAAGTGTTTCATTGTAAGTGTTCCATGGTGATTTCCGAAAAATTCGAAGACCATGGTGCTATAACGAGTTTTCTGATTGATGTTTTTGTCTTAGTTGCAGTGAAATGCATGTGTGTATGGAGGTAGATCCAGAAGATGGTCATGAGAGCATGATGCCCTGCCCTTGGGCGCTTTGCGGGCCTGAGCTACTGTGGGGTGCTGAAGAGAAATTCAGTGTACATACCCGTGAAGACTGAGTAACCACGTAGGCTACGTGGATGCACTCTCTTGTGGGCAGTGGTTTCATTTCGACGAGCAGAAGTTGAACCGACCTTTACAGCTCCTCTTCTATGACCACTGATTATTTTAGCCTTCATTTGACAAAAGCTGACATTTGACGTATGTACTTGGCATGTTGATTTGTGAAGTCTGGCTTGCTAGTTATCGTAAATTGAAAGGGAAATGTTGTGTCTTCTGGACCACAAATAACAACGCATGTTGAAATTTAGGCAACCACCATCAATCGCGTTGCTCGGTAAATTGCACCGGTGCATATTTCTGAACTTACCACTACCACTCCGTCCCACACCCCACCAACGGCGCATTATTTCAGGAGTTGTCACGGCGTGGTCGCATACTTACTTCAGGTCAACCCACCTGACATAATCACCACATTATGATGCGCTTCAGTCAGCCTACCTATCATGCCCACCACGTTATGCCTTTCAATCAGCCCACCTAGCATGCTCACCATATTATAGCACGCTTCAGTCGGCCTACGTAGCATTCTCATCACATTATAATGCGCTTCTATCTGCTACCTATGTTTGGGTTTATATACCATATATTGCCATGCTTCCTAAAAAGTGCACGCTGCCTGAGAAGGGATCAGGAGAAAAGGTTTGCTCCTTCCCGATCACAACAGGGCGCTTCATGAATTATCGCAGTGTCATAGTGACTCAAGCTTTCCGATGAATCTTTGTTCGGCTCTTGGTTCGAACAAGCAGGCCGAACGAGTGACTCGTACATCAACAATGACCATTGCTAATTTTCCCCGGCGGTCATCCGGTTGTTTTCAGTTCATTGTATACAAGCACGCGATACCAGTGGACGCTGAAGGTAGAACATGGCTACTGAACGCTATCAGTGGAAGATGCGAACATTTGGTATTGTATGCCTCAAGACGCAGAACACCAACCGGGAAAACACCGTGTGTTGCATCTAATATGAATTCCAACATGCATTCGTTAAACTATCGCTACGTATTCCACTTGAGCCATTCATGCCGTCCAATAACATTTACATTGTGCCATTTGTTCGTATGCTTTTCATGACAATTTGTATGTAGCTCACCTGGCTGGGACTCGTGAAATCCACGCCTGGGAACTTCCTTTTCAATTACCTACATTTACTACCAGCTTGCCACGCTATTAAACGGTACCAATATCGTGTCCGTGGATATGAAAGCATGCACGAGTGACTTGCGAAAACCGGTAGTCGTTGCAGATGCTTAGTTTCATTTGGAGAAAAATGTTGCAAGTTCATAATGCTGCATTCATAAATAGTGGCTAAAACGTCCACACAAATATGAATTTGGTAAGATGTACGTAAGTGTATATTGCATAGCCCAATGTTCCTTGCTCATGCGTATGCACAAGGTAGCAAATTTTAAGCACCCTGTTCAACTACTGTATTATTCGAATCCACCAGGAAGCGGTTATCGTCAGCTGGTTAGAAACCAAACAAGCCGTTTGCCAAAGCACCAGGGTCTTAACCTGTGGTTCGTGCATGATAACCGCGAACTGGACTCAGCTGACATGCTCCTACCGGTAAAATCAGGAAAATCAAACAAATCCTCTTGCGGGATGCGGCGATTTGCCTCCATTGGAGTTGGCATTTCACGTTCACGCAGCTTTCACCGAGCACAGGTTTTGGCCTGTCCACTTGTGCGTTGGATGTCTGTTGTATGCTGTCGGCACGGCAGGGCTCCTGTGACCAGAGATTAGTGGCGGATTAGTGGAGTCTTGTCGAGACGGCGCTGATCACGCTGGTTCAAAATCTGGCTGCGAATGTGTGTTATGTCAACTGGTCACAAGTGATGGCTTTGTCGGGCCGATGACCTCAGATGTCATGTCTTGCCTCCAATTCCCACGGGAGGATTGTCAACCGAAAATAAAAATGCCGTTCGCTGTCAGTCGACCGATTAATTGTTCGTGCTGATTATTCGGCTTTCTAAAAGAGCGGAAATGGCTTACTGCTTTCAAACCAACTAGATTTGGGTCGCAAGGGTGGTTTGTGTATCAACAGGCCAGCTTGTATTTATGCTTAGCCAATATGAAGCAAGCGTCAGTACTGATACGTGCTCAGAAGTGGAGCTAATCGCTGAGGCTCCTGCCGCTTATGGAATTTTTCGAAACTTAAAAAGACGCAACAATGCAAGCTTTAGAGTACATCAGATCATATTTAGTGCTGTCTCTGCCGCTTATGCGTGTGCATCCGACATACAGTTCACAGGGAGCGCAGTACTTCTACATGACTTCTACAAGTTAGCACAGCACGGAACACCACAGCACAGCACAGCACAGCACAGCACAGCACAGCACAGCACAGCAGGGCAAACCGACGCAGCGGTTAACAGCGCAACAGCAGCAGCACACACACTTTTCAATCCTAGTAACACTGAACATGATTTATGTTTTCGTACCATCTGATTATTTCATTAATCGATATCGTCTGGTACACATTGAACTGTCCGCTTTCGCCGGGTCATAGCAGGCCAAACTGCACACAGCACTGCAATTTAGTGCAGTGGCTGGGTTATAAATCATTGTGCGAAATTTCACTAGATAAAAGGTCTTCTTCGATCTACTATACTATAAAATGTCATATTGCATGCCATTATGCTTCCAATTGTGTCGTCTGGGCGCTGTATGATCAACGCAGTCGATGCGCCTGTAAGCCCAAATAACCAACTAGCCAATTGCGTGCCGTATATATATGATCGTGTAATCGTTACCATTAGTTCTCACGGATCAGTTCTTGGGGTTGTCTGATTTTTCCGTTAAACAGTCATGTATTCTTCAATTCTGCGCCTTCGATAAGTCCAACTGCAGAGTGACAATCGGCATCAGTACTGAGACATGCTGTTACCGCCGGTTTTCGGAAGACCTATGTCCTCTTGATTGCCAATCATGTCGTAAATGTCGCCACAAATCGCCAGTATCCAGGCGCATCCAACGATCACCATTCGCGCTCAGCCGAAGCAATATACACTCCAAGGAATACCGAGAACGCAATCGCATGAATAAATTCGCTCGGGTGTCGCTATCGCCGGCGATTAGACAGCTTTCACGGACCGGTTCGAGCAGAGCGAGGGCCGGCCTGCAATTTGCATACATTCCGTGACGTGCGGCGTAAGCGCGAGAGCGACACGTGCGCGCTCGACACGTGTGCAGAGGCTCCGCTGTCTCCGCCCGGGCCCCGATGGCAGCGCCCTCCGCCGTCTCCGCCCGGGTCCAGATGGCAGCGCCCTCCGCCGTCTCCGCCCGGGCCCCGATGGCAGCGCCCCCGCCGTCTCCGCCCGGGCCCCGATGGCAGCGCCCGGCGCCGTCTCCGCCCGGGCCCCGATGGCAGCGCCCTCCGCCGTCTCCGCCCGGGCCCCGATGGCAGCGCCCGGCGCCGTCTCCGCCCGGGCCCCGATGGCGGCGCCCGGCGCCGTCTCCGCCCGGGTCCAGATGGCGGCGCCCTCGCCGTCTCCGCCCGGGCCCGGATGGCAGCGCCCGGCGCCGTCTCGCCGGGCCCCGATGGCAGCGCCCTCGCTCCGCCCGGGCCCCGATGGCAGCGCCCGGCGCCGTCTCCGCCCGGGCCCCGATGGCAGCGCCCTCCGCCGTCTCCGCCCGGGCCCCGATGGCAGCGCCCTCGCCGTCTCCGCCGGGCCCCGATGGCAGCGCCCGGCGCCGTCTCCGCCCGGGCCCCGATGGCAGCGCCCTCCGCCGTCTCCGCCCGGGTCCAGATGGCAGCGCCCTCCGCCGTCTCCGCCCGGGTCCAGATGGCAGCGCCCGGCGCCGTCTCCGCCCGGGTCCAGATGGCAGCGCCCGGCGCCGTCTCCGCCCGGGCCCCGATGGCACGCCTCTCTCCGCCCGGGCCCCATGCGCCCCCCTCCCCGCCCAACCCCCCCCCACCCCCCCGGCCCCGAGCGCCCTCGCCGCCCGCCCGGGCCCGATGGCAGCGCCGCGCCGTCTCCGCCCGGGCCAGATGGCGGCGCCCTCCGCCGTCTCCGCCCGGGCGATGGCAGCGCCCGGCGCCGTTCCGCCCGGGCCCCGATGGCAGCGCCCGCGCCGTCGGCCGATGGCGCGCCCTGCGTGGCCCCCGCCGTCTCCGCCCGGGCCGATGGCAGCGCCCCGCCGTCTCCGCCCGGGTCCAGATGGCAGCGCCCGGCGCCGTCTCCGCCCGGGCCCCGATGGCGGCGCCCGGCGCCGTCTCCGCCCGGGTCCAGATGGCAGCGCCCTCCGCCGTCTCCGCCCGGGTCCAGATGGCAGCGCCCTCCGCCGTCTCCGCCCGGGCCCAGGATGGCAGCGCCCGGCGCCGTCTCCGCCCGGGCCCCGATGGCAGCGCCCGGCGCCGTCTCCGCCCGGGTCCAGATGCTATCTGGATCCGGATCCGTGTGGGCTGACGTCGGGGCGCGGCCACCGTCAGCCGGAGGTAATTGACTATGCAGCCGGACCTCGGTAACGGTCGACTGCGCGCACCCCGCGAGCTGCAGAGTCACCGTACACCCGGCACCGCAGCCGCGAACGGCCGACACTGACGGTGCGGTAAGGCGGCTGCCTGCTCACCCGTCTTCGGTGAAACGCGTCGTACTGTCGTAGCTAACTCAATTCCGGACTTTAGCCCCCCATCAATTGTATCATGTCTAAGTCTACTCCAGATCCGTATCTGGCTGTCACGCAACCCCCGCCAGGTCGACGACGGGCCGCTGCCCGTCTTCTAACTACCGCTGATCCGCTTCTGACTATCCCCGACTGATCTGGGTGCACCTCTTCACAATCCACAGCGGGGCATATTCCAGCCGACTTGGAAGAGGCCATATCTAGCCAGCAAGGTGTGGTGGCGCACAGCTGGCATAGTGGAGCGACGTACAGTCAGCGGAGTGAGGGTGGCGAACAGCCAGCAGGATGGGACGATATCCAGCCAGTATGGCGAGAGCGGTGTCCAGTCAATAGGGTGAGGGCGGTGTCCAGCCAATAGGGTGAGGGCGGTGTCCAGCCAGTAGGGTGAGGGCGGTGTCCAGCCAGTAGGGTGAGGGCGGCGTCCAGCCAGTAGTGTGAGGGCAGTGTCCAGCCAACAGGGTGAGGACGGTGTCCATCCGACAAGGTGAGGGCGGTGTCCAGTCGACAGAGCGTAGGCAGAGTCCGGTCGGCGTGCGGCCAGCGGTAGGGGAGGGGCTGCACCTGCACTGCACGTGCGACGACGTTGGTCTGGCACCGCGGGTTTTTGTCGGCCGGCCGGGCGGCACCGTCGTGACCGTATCGGGACCGGACGGCGAGGCTGCCACCGCCGCCACCGCCGCCACTGCGGCCGGGTCTCCGGACACACCGCCCACACTGCATGCGGAACACAGGTGGCCGACAGTGGTGGACACAGGCGGTAGACAGTAGCGGAACACAGGCGGCCGATAGCGGTGGACACAGGCGGTGGACAGAAGCGGTACACAGGTGGCCGACAGTAGTGGACACAGGCGGCCGACAGCGGTGGACACAGGCGGCCGACAGCGGTGGACACAGGGGCCGACAGGTGGACACAGGCGGCCGACAGTGGACACAGGCGGACACAGGCGGCCGATAGCGGTGGACACAGGCGGCCGACAGTAGTGGACACAGGCGGCCGACAGCGGAACACAGGCGGCGCGGTGGACACAGGCGGCCGACAGGGGCAGGGGCGAGCGGTGGACACAGGCGGCCGACAGCGGTGGACACAGGCGGCCGACAGCGGTGGACACAGGCGGCCGATAGCGGTGGACACAGGCGGTGGACAGAAGCGGTACACAGGTGGCCGACAGTAGTGGACACAGGCGGCCGACAGCGGTGGACACAGGCGGTAGACAGTAGCGGAACACAGGCAGCCGATAGCGGTGGACACAGGCGGCCGATAGCGGTGGACACAGGCGGCCGACAGTAGTGGGGGCCGACAGCGGTGGACACAGGCGGCCGACAGTGGTGGACACAGGCGGCCGGTACAGGTGGCGGACACAGGCGGCCGACAGCGGTGGACACAGGCGGCCGATAGCGGTGGACACAGGCGGCCGACAGCGGTGGACACAGGCGGCCGACAGCGGTGGACACAGGCGGCCGACAGCGGTGGACACAGGCGGCCGACAGCGGTGGACACAGGCGGCCGACAGCGGCGGAACACAGGCGGCCGACAGCGGTGGACACAGGCGGCCGACAGCGGTGGACACAGGCGGTCGACAGTAGCGGAACACAGGCGGCCGATAGCGGTGGACACAGGCGGCCGATAGCGGTGGACACAGGCGGCCGATAGCGGTGGACACAGGCGGCCGATAGCGGTGGACACAGGCGGCCGATAGCGGTGGACACAGGCAACCGACAGCAGCAGCCGTAGTCGGCGCCAACCTCGCTGCTGTTTAGCGTCCGAGCTGCTGCTGTATTGGAGTCTTTTGTTCTCGAATCAGAGCCACGAAATTCGAAAACGGGCCATGTGCCGCCAACATGGCTAATGCGCCCCTAGACCCACATAGCCGGCGAATCAACCAAGGACGGAATTGTATAAGATGCATTCTGGGCTGTTGGTTGGCCAGGCGTGGTAGTGCGGAGTTGGCCATTTCCTCCGCTAAGACCTGTCGGCAGCGGCGCCCCGAAGCTGGTTGCCCTGCTCCCTCAGCCTGGACGGTCACGTGCTGTACAGTCGTTACGCCGCCGTTAAAGTGGCACCTTGCGCACTGTTTCGCATATCGTGCCGTTTCGCCACGCGCGTGCGCGACAAAGCCAGCGGCGGCGGCTGCTCGCACTGTCGGCTCGGACAGGAGACGCGGCCGGCGCGTGGCCCGACACCGCTGCGGTGGAGTGGGCCGCGCGAGGGTCGCTCACACGTGGAGAGCGCACGGTGACCTTCGACACCACGCCGGGAGGCCGCGCCGCACGTGTTTTTTACCAGCGCGGCGGGCGAGCACCACGATCGGTGCGACCGGGCCGGCTCCCCACGATGACGTCACCCGGGCTGCCCCGACAGCTGGCCGATATCCCGCCGGATCTGGCAGAACACCGATCACCGAAGAAGCTGTGAAGCCGTGTCCATCGTGGACACCAGGCTTTGAGATGTGAAGGCTTCCAAATCAAAATTTGTTTTAGCTGCTTCTGAATGTCCAGAAGAAATCTTCACCACAATATTTCTAATTAACTTTTGCAAAGTTGCATCGACTGCATTTAATATTTGTCTTGGTGCGTGTTCGATGTTCAGGAGCAGCTGTGCTTTGTCTCTTTGTGTGTGCTTTGTCGCGTTTCCGTTGGGCTTGTATTGCCATCTATCTGGTATGCGTCAGTTATTCCACGCTTATCATTAACGAAAACATGTTCACTTCTTCCAGATAAAACCACCACGACATGAGTCCGTTCAATTTATCATCCATACGGTGGAAGGAACAGCTTCCATTACATCATGGCGGACCGTAGTCGCCGTTGACAGTTGCTCCTGTGAGGCCTGGCAGTGGTGAGGCTGGCCAAGGCTGCTGACAGTTGCTCCTGTGTGGCCTGGCGGCAGTGAGGCTGGCCAAGGCTGCTGACAGTTGCTCCTGTGTGGCCTGGCGGCAGTGAGGCTGGCCAAGGCTGCTGACAGTTGCTCCTGTGTGGCCTGGCGGCAGTGAGGCTGATCAAGGCTGCTGCCAGCTTCTCTGGTGTGGCCTGGCAGGCAGTGGTGAGGCTAGCCAAGGCTGCTGCCAGTTTCTCTGGTGTGGCCTGGCAGTGGTGAGGCTGGCCAAGGCTGCTGACAGTTGCTCCTGTGTGGCCTGGCGGCAGTGGTGAGGCTGGCCAAGGCTGCTGACAGTTGCTCCTGTGTGGCCTGGCGGCAGTGAGGCTGATCAAGGCTGCTGACAGTTGCTCCCGTGTGGCCTGGCAGTGGTGAGGCTGGCCAAGGCTGCTGCCAGCTGCTCTGTGTGGCCTGGCGGCAGTGGTGGGGCTGGCCAAGGCTGCTGACAGTTGCTCCGTGTGGCCTGGCAGTGGTGAGGCTGGCCAAGGCTGCTGACAGTTGCTCCTGTGTGGCCTGGCGGCAGTGAGGCTGATCAAGGCTGCTGACAGTTGCTCCTGTGTGGCCTGGCAGTGGTGAGGCTGGCCAAGGCTGCTGACAGTTGCTCCTGTGTGGCCTGGCGGCAGTGAGGCTGATCAAGGCTGCTGCCAGTTGCTCCTGTGTGGCCTGGCGGCAGTGAGGCTGGCCAAGGCTGCTGACAGTTGCTCCTGTGTGGCCTGGCGGCGTGAGGCTGGCCAAGGCTGCTGACAGTTGCTCCTGTGTGGCCTGGCGGCAGTGAGGCTGATCAAGGCTGCTGCAGTTGCTCCTGTGTGGCCTGGCGGCAGTGAGGCTGGCCAGGCTGCTGCAGTTCTCTGTGTGGCCTGGCGGCAGTGGTGAGGCTGGCCAAGGCTGCTGACAGTTGCTCCTGTGTGGCCTGGCAGTGGTGAGGCTGGCCAAGGCTGCTGACAGTTGCTCCTGTGTGGCCTGACAGTGGTGATGCTGGCCAAGGCTGCTGACAGTTGCTCCTGTGTGGCCTGGCGGCGGTGAGGCTGGCCAAGGCTGCTGACAGTTGCTCCTGTGTGGCCTGGCGGCAGTGAGGCTGATCAAGGCTGCTGCCAGCTTCTCTGGTGTGGCCTGGCAGGCAGTGGTGAGGCTAGCCAAGGCTGCTGACTCAATGATTCGGTTGCAATGTGCTCCTGGTCGGGCCCTGCAATGCCTTGTTCAGTCAAGGACCACCTGCAGCTTTGGAAGAGTTCTTTATTTGAGTTCCGAAGTACGAGTGGATACATGTCCTTTTCTTGCGCGTTGTGGCCTGGTGACCTCGACTGTTCGCCACGCGGCTCCCGGGCCTCGAGGCGACCGGTCGAGGTCGCCACTCGGCTCCCGGATCTCGTGGCGACCGGTCGAGCCCCGGGCCTCGTGAGGCAGCTGATGGAACCAGGTCGGGTGGCAGCGTGATTCAGCTGCCCTTGTTTTTTTTTTCGGAGAGTGGATCAGGTAAAGCCTAGTATTTCCCATCCTGACCACTGATGACCAGCAGAGACATTCACGAGTTCAGTTATTTCCCACCTGGACCACTGATGACCAATAAAGAGATATACGAGTCCGGCTGTTTCCCATCCGGATCACTGATTACCATTACGAGTCCAGTCACCTGTTTTCAGTGTTAACAAGCAGGGTAAGCAGGTCTTGTTTGCCCGGTATATACGCTGCATTTATTTGCCGTCAATAATCTATTACATCGTTCTGTAGTATTTTGCTTCGGATTGGGGAGTCTCAGACAGGAATGTTCTCAATCGGGAAATATTGGTGCTTCGAAAATGGAGCGAAGGAAAATAAGGGTGTAATAACGTACTAACGTGCTGCTTCCTAGATCTCGTAAGTGGATTGAGTTGCAATATGCTTCAGGGCAAAAGGATCATGCTACCAAGTCGGAAACCAACTTTGTCTTGGATTTGTGTCGTCGATGGCATCGTCCTCACTGGAAAATTATACTCTCCCATTGGAATGGTAAATGACACTATGGACATTGAAATGAAGAATGCTGAGGCCATGTCTATTTCGTGGATTTGGTTTGATCCACGTTTTTTCTTAGCCTAATTATATGAAGATTAGAAATCCAGCGTCTTCAAGTAGGAACATAATTTCCTGATGACAAAAAGAAGAAATTATTATCTTCTAATTGTTTCGCCTAGCCTACTCTCCTTTCAGCTATGTTCCCCAAGCAAGAGGTGCAAAATCTATACCCAGCACGATGATACCATGAGCCGCAAAAGAACTGACAAGAGCCGCTATTGTATACGGTCAATCTGTTCCCGGATCTCATGCCAACGGTTGCCTTGGCAATCCCGAATCATCTTGTTTCTGAGACATTGCATGCTGTTATGACGTCAAGAAGAGCACAAAGCTCAAGCCCAACTGAGCTCGTGCGTCTGTGATGTATTCACCCGACTCGTATTCTGCATGCCGTAATCTCCCATGTTGCATAAAGGACAAGCTGAAGGTCTCCTGGTGAGATGGCACTCTGCTGCCTCGACACTGTTTGGTCATGCGGCTGCGACGTGGGTCACGAGTCCGTGCTGGCGACGGTGCCGCAGCATCGTGCGGCATCGTGCAGCATCGTGCGGCAGCGTGCGGCATCGCGCGTCGCGCCGTCGGCATCGCTTATCAGCTTTCATCGGAGATGGCGGCCAGTGCAGCCTGCAGAATAGGACCATGAACTGTTCACCTTGGCAGATGCAGCAGAGAAAACACTCTTGGCATGTGTGCTGCTATTGAAAATGACTGTCTTGGAGCGGGAGGAAGTCGATCAATCTTCGAAGAAAGCGAGGCGGAGAGAAACAAACGAAGCAGATTGCGCTACGTTTTGTCGCGGCTTGTTCGAAGTCCGAGCACGTTGACAAAGCGGTGCCTCCGGGCAGACGGTGTGATTGAGTTTGAATCTATCGTCGCCTAAGTGTTGTGCTATGAGCGCGGGGTTTTCTGCAGCAGTTTTCGTCGGTCATCGTTATAGCATTGTCATGCCACCATTGTGCTGATCTCACTGATCTCGCTGCCTCGCCAAATACGTGGGCGTCGACACAACTGTAGCTCTCTGCAGGGGAGGCCCCAAGGCCGAATCAGGCGAGATGTGGCCACGTCGCAATTGGTATTCGGACAGTGAACCTGAAATGGAGCATAGCTGATATTGGTGAGAGCCTCCATGACATGTTATGTGACGCAAAATGGCCAACGTATTTGATGCGCCCTAAAGCACCCACCCACCACCTTTGCACGCTATCGGTGCAGCGTCGGTACAGGGAAGCAACAGCATGTATATCTATGTCTGCAGCAATAGAACCAAACTTTGTGGCCGAAGAGATCGAAGACAATCAGAGAGCAAAATGTATATTTGGAAGTTTTGCACTCTGTGCCAAAGCATCACACGGGACACAACATGGTTGTGTTATAAGAGAGAGGGAGGGTATGTAGATCGCTTTTCTGTCACCTGACATTGCTATGACTTTCTGCTGCCGGCTTTTGAACGGCCACCATAAGCGCTTTCTGCGGGGTGGCTTTTCAACTGCTTCCCCAACAGCCGCTGGCGCTCCCTCGAAAGCGGTGCAGCGCCAACCCCACCGACCTATACCGCTGGTTTGCAGATCGACCTCGAGGCTTTGCACTGGTTCTGGTACATCTAGCTCCCCGTAGCGGGACGTTGCTTTGCACTGGATGTGGTACACCGCTCGCTGTAACAGGCCCGAGGAGAGCGGCAGACATGGTGTGCACCAGACTTTGCCAGCCGTGGAGCACCTTGGTAGTTGCAGCGCGGGTGAATTGTTTTCTCAGAAATATTGCACAGAAATAGGACATGTACTGAGAAGATGGTCTTCAGACATCTTATTTCAAGTAAAGGCGTTCTGCGAGGTATTGTGTGATGTTACCCATCCGTAATCGCTATGACATGGATGTCAAACTTTGCATGTTTCGTGAGTGAGAAAGCCCTGGCGAGAGCTGATGAACATGCAAAGCTGAGTGTGAATGTTCATGGAATCGTATGATCACTGGCTGACGGAGCCTAGTGTGCAAACACACGTCGATGAATACATCCCATTTATTCATGATCGCCGGCGTCGTCATGGTATCTCGCTGGAAACTTCGCCAGCTTCCATTGCTTGATCATCTTTCACAGAGCAAGTGGCAATAACAGGTTTGCTGCATGCCCAATTAAGGTCACCTCCCCCATGTAGCTGGTTGACGATTGTCTGAGGCTGTTCGAAGATATGACCGCAGACCCCCTCTGTCGCCCGGGCAGTGTCCGGTATATGACGTCACCAGGAGTGTTCGGTCTATCAGGTGGTTATCACGAGCTTGACCAGCGGTCGCAGAAATAAGTTCACTAGCATGGTCGCGTAGTTAGCATGCACTCGTCGACTTGGCGACGTGGTCGAAAGGTGCGTCTCCCCTTGTGTCGCGCGAAGCTGCCCTGTGCCGAAAGCGAGGCGGGTCCGCTAATCACTTCTGGTATTAGCGGATGGGTCTGACCGGGGGCCGGGCAGCGGCGGCGACCTCTGGCATCAGCGGACGGGCCTGACCTGGGGGCCGGACAGCGACGGGTCACCACGATTACAGCTGTTCGCTACTCTGCCGCAAAGAAAATAAACCATGGTAAAGATTTGCAGACAAGATGTATCGCAAGTAGACTGGGAAAAGCAACACCGTGATCGGCTCGGGAAGCCTGTTGTGGCCAGGGAGTCTATCTGATGAGAAGTGAATTCGTTACACTAGTTTGCAGATCGGTCATAAAGAATCAAATCCGGAGCCACATGCTCAATTTCGCACCACCGCACTGGACAAAAAAAACGTTTGGTGTCAGGTTGATATTAATTAATTGTGGGATAAATCATGACGCGAACTTCAGTGAAGCTTACAAGTTATCAACGCCATTACGCCGCTATCACAAACTCATCAAAAGTGCCTTAAGCTGCAAAAACTGTGTCGTACCGCGTACGACATGCACCAGGAAACCGGGATTACTGCTGAGGTGATGCAGAGCTTACGACCTATAAATTTCCCGGCTTTCTAGTCGTGCTCGACGACCGCGATTAACCATGGTTTACCTTTATCCATGAAGACAGATTACTGTCCGTTTGTCTTCACTGACAAATATGCTAACAATTTGAGAGCTTGAGTTGGGTTCTGAGTACCGGTTAGCTCCAATTTGCACCACCGATCGCACCGTTGCGACTGGCCGATAAGCCGACAATGAGATTGACACCCAAACACGGGACGACTACGTCGCTGCCACCGGTCAGCTCCCGGCTCTGCCATGCCCTGCGACTGCTGCTGGGCCGAAGACGAGCCGCCCGTTCGAAGCGAAAATGTCACTGGAAGTCGAGTTGTGTGGCGGGGAGGTGTCGACAAGGCCTCCCGCCGGCGACGGGAAGGTTGACGAGGCCTCCAGTCGGCGGTGGGGAGGTCATCTTCAGTATGGGGCCGGATTGATGGGAGTCAGCAGTAGAGGCCGGCGGAGGCCGACTATGGCATTAACAAAGCTTTTCTTAATATCTGAAGAACTATAGACCCTCCAATATTCGCGTCGAGTCCCCCGCCCCCTCCCTATCCTAAATGGTGTTGTCACGGTGCATTATCCGGTAGGCCTTCAATATTGCTGGCGTTGCCAGCTTTTAAATTGCTGGCCACCGCTCCAGCAACGTTTTCCGACTCAGTGCAGTGCGTCAGTCGATAGTGAGGGTCATAGAGAACGCGACTGGTCAGGCGCGGGGACATGCGATACTCAGGCTCAGACGAGGTACAGGTGTAGAGCAGCTGCATCGGTTCCGGTCACCCCCCCCCCATCCACCCACCACCCCCACCTCTCGAGGCCGGGGTGTTGGCGTGGACGCTGCTGCTAGGGTTGGGCACTCAGCTGGAGGAGCACATCCGCGATAAACCAGTCAGTTGGCTCAGACATTGTGGATGATGTTCCCACCAGGGGACCTGCGCTAGTACCAGTTCCATTCCAATTGTGCTCGGTGTGATAAGCTGCGGGAAGCGCCGCCTCCCAGACCTTCCAATCCCGTGTTGAGCAGTGGAGCGTGCCCACCAAAATCCCGAGTGGTCGCCGTGACTTGGGTATCCACCAGAGGCACAGTGGCCTGTGCCTGTGCCTCTGTGTTCACCACCGGCCGCCGTGACCTGCAGTGTGTGTCTGTCAGAGATGGTATCGTAGGCTGGCGGCCGGCGGCCAGCGGCCAGTCCGTCGAGCGGACCATGTCGCGGGTAACGGGGCCGCCGTACCGACACGCCCCGTCAGCGCACCCCGACCCTCCGCCGGCGGACGGCGTGCCAACTACCGTGCCAACTACCGTGCCAGCGCCCGCCGGACCGCACCACCAGCGCGCCCAGACCCGCCACCGGCGGACGCCGTGCCAACTACCGTGCCAACTACCGTGCCAGCGCTACCGCACCGCACCGTCAGCGCACCCCGACCCGCCACCGGCGGAGTGTGCCAACTGCCGTGCCACTACCGTGCCAGCGCCGCCGCACCGCAGCCGCAGCGCAGCGCTCTGGACGCGTGGCGCGGTGGCAGTCCGCCGTCGGTCCGACGCCGTGTCCCATCGGCACAGAATGCCGCAGGGCGATTGGCGTGGCGGTCCTGGACAGGGCGGCTCGGCGACTGTATCAGGGCCGATGGTCCTTGCGAGAGCCGTGGCCGCGGCCGGGTGGCCAGCGGCCGGCCTAGTTTCACGCGCGTTCTGCTCCGACCGGGCCCGGTCGCCTTGTGTCCGACTGCGGCTGTCGCGTGGCCATGAGGCATTGGTTCTGTGGCCCCGGCCCCGAGCTGCGCCGGCCCACTGCCGGTCCGGGCGTCCCTCCCAGCTGTCCATTGTCGGTCCGGGCGTCCCTCCCACCTTTGTCGGGCGTCCCTCCCAGCTGCCCACTGCCGGTCCGGGCATCCCTACCAGCTGCCCACTGCGTCCCTCCCAGCTGCCCACTGCCGGTCCGGGCGTCCCTCCCAGCTGTCCATTGTCGGTCCGGGCGTCCCTCCCAGCTGCCCACTGCCGGTCCGGGCGTCCCTCCCAGCTGCCCACTGCCGGTCCGGGCGTCCCTCCCAGCTGCCCACTGCCGGTCCGGGCGTCCCTCCCAGCTGCCCACTTTCGGTCCGGGCGTCCCTCCCAGCTGCCCACTGCCGTCCGGGCGTCCCTCCCAGCTGTCCACTGTCGGTCCGGGCATCCCTCCCAGCTGCACACTACGGTTTGGCTGCTAACTTAGTCCACTACCGTACTTTTGTGTCTATTAGATATCAGCATAGGCGCACCGGAGGGGGGGCACCCCCCCCCCCCTCCATGAGACCAAAGTGCCCTTTTGACCGAAAAGTGCCCTCTTGGCCGGAATATCCCAAATTCAGCCCAAAAATCACCTGCCTCATGTGCCCCGCCTGTGCCAAAGGTGCCCTTTGGGCCCAAAACTCCCCTTTTGGCCAATTTTTTTCCTCACGCCCCTCCCCCCACGGTCAACAAACCTTCCAGTGTGCCCCGGGCCGCAAAGTGCCCTTTTGGAGCCGGCCAAGTGCCCTTTTCGGTCCCCCCCCCTCCTCCTACATGGAAAAATCCTGGGTGCGCGCCTGGATATCAGCGTCTTGGACATAATGCATTCAGCCTACCACCCTGTGTGCAGCACGTGGGTGCTCAATTCAGGCGAAAGGTGATGTAAAATGAAACGTCATGCGGGATCAAGCAAATCAACACCGCTTAGGGGTACTTAATCCGCTTGTCTGCTATTAATTACGTGCCTCTCGACCGACCTTTGAATCCTCTAGGATAGAAGTGATGTTAATAGTGACCATAAAATATCAGCGACTATCAATTCTGGCCTGGTATTGCCCATCAAGAGTTTGACTGGGTGCTTGTTTTTATCACTGGCTGCTGCTTCAGTCACGATTATTAAAGTAGTGCTGCCGTTGAATACGTGTGAAGGCGTAGGAATGTCAGCCCCAGTAGTTTCTCTCTCGTCTAAGCAACCACCAGCACAAGTACTCCTAGCTTGAAGACGTTACGACGGGAATACTACCTCGGCTTGAATGATGATCAGAGATCGATAAATCTCCTAAACGTGTAGCGTCTCAAACCGAGCGAGGCTTTGTAGCACTGGAGAGCACTGGAGTCATCATGTGGCCGATGTGAATGGAGTCCGGGCGAAAGACCTTCCGAAGCCAGTAGCTTGACGGGTTAGATACTCCTGTCTGGAATGCCTTCCGGTTCGAGAAAGGCCCTTCGACATGAAGCTACTCTCCGGAATTGTCCCGACTCTCCGCTCGGCTGTGCATCAGTGGCGGTGGCCACAACAGTGGACGGCGCCGCGGGCAAACGCTGCCCCTTTTTGCACGGGCGAGCTCGGTCGACAAAGCCCTGTTTTCAAGTGCTACCCGTTAGCGGTCCTTTGTTGCGGGTGCTCAGCCCTATATGGCGGCATAAGAGGCGCAGCGGCGCAGTCTATACTGACAGTGATGATCTCTGACCCGACGCCAGTTACGTGTCACGCTTTATGGGCCAATCTAAGCCGGCACGGGCGCGTCGCGTCCCGTCGTAACCCCTTCAAACTAAGAGGCTCGTGCTGGCGGATGCTCAGACGAGAGAAACCACTGAGGCTGAATGGGCGCTGTATAACCACTGCAGTTGATGCGCCCTAAAACCCAAATAACTAACGCTGAGGCTGAAATGCATGCGCCTTCACACGTAACCCATGTACGTCGGCGTGCAGGGCCATGCATTGGTCTTGAATGAAATCCACCATGACATCAGCCTCAGGCGATGTCAAAGACAAATGACACCCGGCTAGGTGTCCACCACCTGGCCGGGTGGACACCGGCGCGGCCGCGGTGTCCACCACCTGAACAGGTGGACGCCGGCGCGGCCACGGTCGGACGGGAAAGGTGGAGCGCAGCCGGTGCATCGGCGGCCTCAAGGTCGTCACCGAGTCGGCTGCAGAGGGACCCCGACGTTCCCAGAAGCCTTGGACGGGGCGGCGCGTACCGGTGCATGTGCGGGGTCGGCGGCGGTTCCCACATCACGGCGCCGTCCCCACCACTGTCAAGGTCGCGCGCGGTGACGACGTGCACCGACGACTCGCCGGCTCCCGTGTGGACGGTCCGCTGACCTTCGGCCGGCCCGTGATTGCGTCGGACACGTGCGCCACGACCCGCCGCGTGCGCTCGTAAAGTGGCGACCATAACCGGTGCCTGACGGTGAGTTGATGCTGCGTCTCGCTGATCGTTTCATGTCGGCACCGAGCGTGTTGATTACACCGTGGTTTGTTGGGCTTTACCGGAGCATGACATCACATGTGAGTGTTGCATGCAACAATCATACCCGACGAGCCGGTTCGGGCGACGATGAAGAGAGATGCCTGGCATGCGCTTGCCATGAATCTGCCTGTGTTCACTTCCCACGGGAGCTATTTTGGCCTCCAGTTCCCCGAAATCTGTGCGATAGGCAGTCAGATTTCGCCTAGAAGCCACCCAGCAGACTGAACCTCATGCGGGAATTCAAGTGGCTGTGTGAACATGGTGGAGTTCCTTAAGTGAATCAGGGAGGGAGTGGAGCGACAAAGTTGAATAGGCAGGGTGTCATGTAGAGAAGCATCGCAGAAACACATGCAATAGCATGCCTGCATGATACTGTTGTGGTATTGTTGAAATGCTAAAAAAACGTCTAGAATAGGCCACTGTAAAAATATTGCGGGGCATCGCCACCAACACTTTTGTAAATGTCGCGCAATCGTATAATTTTCGGTAGATGTCAAATATATTCACAATGTATTGCTGAACACCATTGTGCTAATGCCACATTAACTTCATGTGCATAATCAATTCCAATGTACTCTGGTGGACGTAGTACAGAAAGTGTGGAGTAGCCTGAGGCTGATGTGTTATTGTAGCCGAGTTGCTATTGGGATCGACGTTCGAGAGAATATCCATTCAACTCAAAATCATTTTGAGCAATCCGGTCTGGATTATTGGCCATCGCTCTATGGCAAGGCTGACTTTCCGATCGAGCCTGTCCAGGGCATGCACTCTGCAATGTCACAGACATTACTTCGGTGCCTGGATTACTGTTGCTGTGGCATTGGCCTACGAAATGTTGTAATGCAACAAGAATGTGCCAAACATTTCAGGATAATTCAAAACTTATGCAGATGCACCCTCTAAGCCTCGCTTTTCATTTACCCGACGGAGTTTCACAAGTACGTGTGTTTCAGAAAAAGGTCTGAACTGTCCTTGGTAGCTGTTGGCCTTTCTGAATTATAAACAAGTACGTGCGGTAAAATTGCTATCCCAGATTCCAAAACCGTACCCAACGCCTGTTTGTTGCCATGGGCTCTATCGGTTGATTAAGTGACAGGTACCAGTCCATTGCCAAAACTGTCGTGACCACAGCAGTTTTGGTATCAGCCGCGTGTCATGGTCTTGATGCTTGAGCTAGACTAGGCTGTGCGACGGTCCTGAAATCTGGACTAAATCTGACCGTGTGAATGCCCTAGAGTATGGACTATATCTGGCTGTGTGGTTGCCATGGAATATATGGTACACCCGACTGTGTGACGGTCCTGCAGTCTGGGCCACACCTGGCTGTGTGACGGTCCTGCAGTCTGGGCCACACCTGGCTGTGTGACGGTCCTGCAGTCTGGGCCACACCTGGCTGTGTGACGGTCCTGCAGTCTGGGCCGCACCTGGCTGTGTGACAGTCCTGCAGTCTGGGCCACACCTGGCTGTGTGACAGTCCTGCAGTCTGGGCCGCACCTGGCTGTGTGACGGTCCTGCAGTCTGGGCCACACCTGGCTGTGTGACGGTCCTGCAGTCTGGGCCACACCTGGCTGTGTGACGGTCCTGCAGTCTGGGCCACACCTGGCTGTGTGACGGTCCTGCAGTCTGGGCCACACCTGGCTGTGTGACGGTCCTGCAGCCTGTCCACGCCGGATGAACCGCTTCCTGCCAGGGTCACGACTGGGCGCGCAAAAACGACAGTGACAAGCGCATCGCCACACGCCAGTTAACGGTCCCGGGCGACAACGGCCGTCCGACTGGCAGCCGAGCGCACCATGCGGCAGCCAGCCGAGCGCACCATGCGCCAGCCAGCCGAGCGCATCATGGGGCAGCCAGTTGAGCGCACTACGCCACCGGCCACTGCGTGCTTGGCAACCCAGACTGTCAAGCAGGTCTGGCCGTAACCAGTCAGGTGACACAGTCGTCTATCGTGTCTGCTTTCAGTTTGTGAGGTTCTTGGCTCAAGTTCGATTTCTTGTAGAATTTTGTTCCGTCTGGGTTTTTTTTTGTCACTGGGTAGGTGCTGGTCGTGGAATTAATATAAGCAACCGGTGCCCTCAATAACTGGGCTCGTGGTGTGATCTGCATTGGAGCAGGAATTTTTATTCGGTAGCACGCCTTGATGCACGACCTGGCCTGGCATTACCTGGGCAGGTGTCTTTATTTACCTCGAGAATTCGAGATAGCCGTGACCTTGCACACATCCTGCGGTGGGAAATCTGACGGTAAGCTTTATGAAAACTATGTGTCAAGGGAGTTGAAACTGACATCCGATGTTTTTAGATGCAAGCGTAAAGCATCGCAAGAGGTCCAGTTTATATATACTTTTAAAATTAAGTTTGGTCGGTAGCCGAGTCATCTGGAGCTTCATCTCGACTCGAATGTCACGGATGACTCTAGCCAGTCGACGCCTTCAAGGCGGCCCGCGTATGTGGAGATGACTCAAGCGTCCGGGTGACTCAGGCCAGTCGACACCTTTATAGTGGCCCGCCCATGTGGAGATGAGGAAGCACTCCAGGGAACCGTGTCTGAGGGGTCTTCTAGATGGCTACGTTTATCCACACATATTGCGTTATGTCGTGGTTGCCATGCGCATATAGAAAACGATGGTGTTCAATCACATCGCGAGCATTAGTCACGGACTACATAAAAACGTTGCAAAACTTAACGTTCAAGGACTCGCGAAAAGTATGCACAATAAGACTGCCGGCAAAAGTTGACAATATATATGATCCATGTGGTCCAAGTTTCGAAAGCGTGTATCAATCACCAATGCCATTTTGTGACCTTGGCGATGGGTGCACTTCGCCTTCGTGCTGGTGACATGTATGGTGGCTCCAGGATATTGTGCACATGACATGTGTCCTTAAATTTATCAACCGGCATTGTTCAATGTATATCATTCCCTTGGTTATCGCCCAGACGTAGACTTCGCTGACGATGCCAATCGTGGATGTTTGCAACATTTGCTTCCGGTATTCTAACAACTGAAGTGGAATTTGTCAGGCGGGTTTCAATTGATTTGCAAGTCGGATTATGGCCCCATTAAATCCAGCCATGAAATCGGATTATGTGATTAACATGTTGGCATGGAAGTCCGCGGCGCGAGGCGGCACGCCGTGACGTGACGGTACGCGGGACTGGCCACCGGCCGATAGTGTCCGGCATCAGACCGACGGCCACCATGCCTTGGGTCGGCTTCGCACGGTGCGGCGCAGCTCTCCCCGACACGTGCGGAACGGGAGCGGCAGCGGCAGCGGCAGCGGATCGTCGCCGGCGCCGCGGCGCAGAGCCACGCCGCGCCAGGCGCCGCGACACGGCCGGCCCAGGACGCCGACCTCGCCGGCGTGACGTCACGCCCGCCGCTCGGGTGACGTCACGCGGGCGGGCCGCGACCGGGCGCGCGTCGCCACGGCCGGCGCGCCGGCTGGCCTATTTTCCCCAGAGAACTGGGCCCGAAGGCGTGCGCCGTTGACACGTTTTGCACGGCCCGGCACGGCCCCGACGCGGCCGCAGTCGGCCGACGTCGGTGACGAAACCACGCACATCGACACCGAAACCCGAATTTGGCGGCCGTTCAGATCGCGCCGCCGACGGCGGCTGAGGCCGGTCGTCGGTCGGCGGACACAAGTACCAGTGCTGTTGCGGCTCCGTGTGTCCGTGACCACACGTGGTCGCGATGAAATCTGACCACAGTCTGACCACGGCGTGGTGTGACCTAACCGAACCATGCGACGGCAGATCGGATTGAGAGAATGGCGACCCAGGACAAACCTGGGACTCGAATGCGCTGCGAAGGAACGTGTTTCTCCCTCAAAGACAACCGAGGTATTTTTCTGAACAGGTTCCTTTTGGCGTCCATCGACATCACCAAAGCACCTTAGCGGCTTAAGAGAGCCTGAGCACTTCTGGTCTTCAAATGCCATTTGTATGTTTCTAGCATGGAGCTTGTGGTTGCACTGGAAACATGCGCAAGATTCAGTTTCCTCGTTCCGGGCTGTAAATCTCTGCGTCCCGTCCGGTCAGCGATGAGCCATAGCCTTACAGTTCGCAAGGTACATGTAAAGGTAGAAGAGATTTGATCACTCCTAGGTGAACTTGTGCGGGGTGGTACTGTACTGTGGTACTGAACTGAAAGTGATACTGTGCAGTTGTGTGGTACTGCACTGTTAGTGGTACTGTACTGCTAGTGGTAATATGCTTAATATGCTGTTAGTGGTACTCTACTCTTCGTGGTACTGTACTGTTAGTGGCGCTATGGTGTTAGTGGTGCTGTTAGTGGTAATGTACCGGTAGTTATACTGCAATGTTAGTAGCACTGTACTATTGTTGTCCCATACCATAATCGCACCGCACGAGTGAAGTTTGACTCGCTTCCAACTCGCTGCTAAGCTTGGAAAAAATACGTCGGACCTGTCATAATGAGATCGAGCCAGCCAGATCGAGACGGGCTCTGGGGTGATGTCATGCCCCGGTGCAGATACTGTCCAGCTGCTCAGGAGCTGAACAGCAGACGCTGCATGTCCTCTGCAGTTGGGCGCCGCCGCTCGGCCAGAGGTCCCTGGCGGCTGTCCGCTCTAAAACCGGACCTGTCCGCCCCTGGAGTAACATTATCGACCGGCCGGCCGGCCGCGCCGGAGCCGGTTTCGCAGGTTATCGCGAAGCGTCGCGGGGCTCTGCCGTCTGTGTGTCAGGTCAGCGAGGCCATGCGGCCCACTCGAGAAGGCCGCGCCGGACTACTGCGTAGGTTCTCGTGTAGCTATGTATGCTTTGTGTTTTCTCTTGTAGAGCCGATGAAAAGCGTTCTATTCGGTGCCTGCACTGCTCTGCAGCTCTATATGTGAGCAGACATGGCAACATAATGGTGTCCCTATATGAACGTCATTCGGTATGTGTCGATAGCCTGCAGATGTGTTGGCCCGAAGATATGTTAGCCTGTAGACCCGCTCGCCTATACACACATCAGCTGACATAAAGGCAATATGTGAACAGCTCCGCCCACTTTCACGTAAATTTGTAGAGAACATATTCTTTTTGATATTTAAGTCTGAGATAGTTTGTTCTTGTACCACGTCAAGCTGCAGGCATGTAATCGTCACTACACGATACCGTGCGCCGTTCTCGCCCAGTGTGTAGGGTAGTCCGAGCCGAGGGGGACTCTCGCCGTCGTCTGCGTCCGCCGCGGATGGCGCGCGCGGCATCTGAGAGGACGGCCGGGTGTGCGTGGCGGTCCAGTCTGACCTGACCCAGTAACCCGGTCAGCTTTCACCTACGGCGTGTTGGGCCGCGACCGGCGCCGACGGCCGCGACCGGCGCCGACGGCCGCGCCGGCGGCGATCGTGACGCGACTGACTGATTCGGCCGAGAGCGTGCCGCCGATGTCCGGCTGCGCGCCGGCGCGGGAGAGGGGCCGGCGCCGGAGAGGGGCCGGCGCGGGAGAGGGGCCGGCGCGGGAGAGGGGCCGGCGCGGGAGAGGGGCCGGCGCCGGGAGAGGGGCCGGCGCCGGAGAGGGGCCGGCGCAGGAGAGGGGCCGGCGCCGTGTCCGGCCGCCGCGCGGCCGTGACCGCCAGTGGCGTCCGGCTGGCGCCGCGGCCGGCACGTTTACGCCGTGAAAACGGCCCAAGACGGCCGCCGACGGCCGGCAGTCGTGCGCGACGGCCGTTCCGGTCGCGTCGATCGCCGCCGTCGGCGTCGTCGTCGGCGCCGTCGTCGACATGGGTGGGTCTGCGCGCGGTGATCTGGCGGCGGCGCGCGGTGAGTCGGCGACGCCGACGGCTGCGGCGCGGGACGTGTCGCGTCACGTTTGGCCGTCGATGAGTGCGGCCGGCTGCGGCGGAAGCCAGTCGCCGGGCGACTCGGCGTCCGCCGTCGGTCACTGCGTGTCCGCTGCGGACACCGACACCGACACCGACACAAACGGACACCGACACCGACACCGACACCGACACCGACACCGACACCGACACCGACACCGACACCGACACCGACACCGACACCGACACCGACACCGACTGTGACTCCACCACACTTGCCAGGCGCTGGAGCCACAGCCACATCCGCTCGCATGGGGAACGGAACTGTTGAGGCCTTCGACGTTTCATGCCACGCTCCCCCGTCGGTGGTGGTGTCGATGGATGCGGCAGACCCGGTGCAAGGCGAAGACGCCATGGCTACAGTCCGAACCGGGCAGGAGATCCTGACGCCCGCGACCACAGTCGGTACCGCAGGAGACCCTGACATCCACGGCCACAGTCTGTGCACGTCCAGTTGCTGGGGAACCCTGACACCCGCGACCACAGTCGACACAGGGTGGGTGACCCTGACGCCCGTAACCGCAGTCGGCACAGGTGCGGAGCTCCCCGACACGACTGCAGCATGTCCGGTACAGCCGCGGACGGGTGTGCAGCGGCGGCGGCGGCGCCAGCGGGCGTGCGTCCTCTCGACGCCCGGCCGATCAGTGGGGTGCGGGACTGGGACAAGCGCCGCCGCTGCCGCCGCCGCCGCCGCCGTTGCAAACCGACCAACGGCCGGGTATTTCACGGAAGGCGGCCAACCGCCGACTGGTGCGTCCGCAGGTGACCGGCGAGGTTCGAGAGCAGCTGATCGCGGCCCGTGAGATGGTCAGAGGATCGCACGCCGCTCGGCTGCTGGAAAATACCGGCTGGAGATGTGCAGGAACGGGGACTCGTCGCCAGCGACTGCGGGAAAATCCCTACGCCGTAGGGATTTACCCGCAGTCGTTGGCGCCATTGGGCCTACGGCATACTAACGTACTGAAAATGACTTCATCTCGGGTTGACGCATCCAAAAACTCTAATAAACAAACGAGCTTCGTCCCACTAGACTGCGGGGATGGAGAAGCAGTGCACGGGCACACTACCAGGCGCCACACGAGATGACTCACGCTGCCTTTGTCTTGATAAGCAGACTGTGAATGGTCGCAAATTGGAGAGACTTCTTCGAAGCGGCACATTCGTCTTGGGGCTCCCCATCTCTACACCTGACTGAATGGTTCGGAACAATGAACTGAGCAATGACCGTCTTTTTGTTACGCTTTTGTTGAGGCGTCTTTACGACTCTGCCAGCGCGCAAGGCCGCCGTCCGCGGCTGTTTGTGAGGAGCCCCGCTCCGACTCGGAGCGAGGTCACCGTGGCTGGCTGGTGGACTCGCCCGAGGAGGCCCTGCCGCCGCGGCTGGTGTGACGTCAGCGATCACGTGGGCCGATAATGTGCCACGTCATAACGCCACCGTCGTGTTAATGGGGTGCTGAAGTGGATCCGGTCCGGCTGCCGGCCGACGACAGTATGCTTGATGTGTAGTCATTGTTCAGTGCATCTGACAACCGGTGGAACAGAGTGGCTGTGCTGGTCCCCAGACCTGTGGAACTGAGTGGCTGTGGTGGTCCACAGACCGGTGGAACAGAGTGGCTGTGCTGGTCCTCAGACCGGCTGTGTGAGCACTGGTCAGTGTGTCCGGGAGTGAGTAAGTGAGTAGCAGTGGCCACCAAACACTGTCTGACCGCAGACTCACCCGGTCAGTATGCCGGCCGCTGGTGTAAGGCCCGACCAGTCGCTGTGTGGCTCCAGGCTCGCTCTGTCGGTATGCCGGCCGCTGGTGTACGGCCCGACCAGTCGCTGTGTGGCTCAGACTCGCTCTGTCGGTATGCCGCCTTTGGCCTGCCGACCAGTCGCTGTGTGGCTCCAGACTCGCTCTGTCGGTATGCCGGCCGCTGGTGTAAGGCCCGACCAGTCGCTGTGTGGCTCCAGACTCGCTCTGTCGGTATGCCGGCCGCTGGTGTACAGCCCGACCAGTCGCTGTGTGGCTGCAGGCTCGCTCTGTCGGTATGCCGGCCGCAGCTGTACGTCCCGGCGAGTCGTTGTGTGGTCTCAGACTTGCTCGGTCAGTATGCCGACGCTGGTCCACAGCTCGACCAGTCGCCACAGCGGCCGCTGCTCGGTGCACAGAGTGCGTCGTGCACGAGCAGTAGTGCAGCGCCCGGACCCGCCAAGGGTCGCTCTGGGGCGGCTCGACTGGCGGCACGATGTGTGTCGGCACGTCTGGCGGTGCTTACACCCTCTAACCCGGGGCCGGAGGTGGCCGTTCACTGGGACAGGTCACGGCCAGGTCAGGCCGTGGCCGTGACCTGTGCCACGGCCGCTAAGGTAGTAGAGGAACGGCCATGTCGAGCAGACGTCCGGCTGCAGATCAGCCGTCACAGGAGACATTTCATGCAATTGATTGCACGGTGAAGGGAAGGGCAACCTTGTGTTAGCGATGAGCTTCTCCACCATTGGGTAGCCGACCTCATATTGCATTCGATAGGCATGGGGCCGTGATGAATCAGCCATTCAGTGGGCAATGGCCCACCCAAAGGTACACAAAACGACACCGGAACTGCTGTGTAGCCAATCAGGTCGATGCCCCCGAAGGCCCAAACAACTGACATCTGTGCCAACGGTGGCACCCAGTCCTCAACATAAGGCTGAGTCTTCTATGGTGGCGTTGACGATTAACGAACGCGAGCCCTTACTATCGCTTATTTTGCTTCTCGGTGTTGCACACCGTTGCATTTCTTATTTGTGTTTTTGCACTGCATTCACTGGCACATATTCCATTGTTTCCTTTGCGGGTTTTTAAAAAGGATCACGACAGCAAGTATTGTCATACTCTTTCATCGCTGGGCCATTATTATACAAGAAGCGAATGCGAGACCGTTATGAACGAAGCGCATGCTGCTTCCGTTGCTTGTGATGGTCGCCGAATGATGTGGTCTTGCAGAAGCCAGTGAGCGTACACCAGACTGGTCGTCCGGCTGTTGTATGTGTCGCTTGTGTTTTGACGACGTGAGTGACGTCCGATACCGTCGCGTAGGCAGTGCTTCCCTCCAAAATTGGTCATGGCATGCTGTCTAGGCCGGGAGCAGGGTTGGTGCCACTGCAGGAGGGAAGCACCACCGTTGTATTTTCAGAAAACTGATGTATATATGTATGCCTTCATATACGACAGCGCCTAACGGTACTATAGCTGATGAACGTAAAGTGAAATAGAGAGGCTATTTTATTTGGGCCCGTGATACTTATGTTCAGTCTGTGATTGTTGAGACTTGACAGAGCATTGGATGGGCGGCCCGAGTTCCTCAAACGACATCGGAAGCTCCGCCAGTGGGAATAGACAACTTCCATGGCATGTTTTGTGTGAATCTGTGTGTTTTTGTCCTATAACTGCTTCAAGTTTGAATTATAAACTGTAGGAGTATATTTTAACAATTTTGTTGGGAAACTTCACGAATGTATGCCGCAAATGCATGGCTTATCAATGTGGTCCCTCGACGTTCACAACACATCAAAGCGCAGCACATAACTCTGTATCAAGCATATTGTTAGTGGAACAAGTATCATACTACGTAGTAATTGCATCGCTCTTTTAGTTTCGTCACGTAATGGACTTCTAGCAAAACTCGTTATGATTTTACATTATTGTTTGTCACAGGTGTACGTCAAACGTTCGGGATTCAAACGTATCTGCCAATGGGCACTCATTGCCGTAGGTTACCCATTGTGACTGCACAGGACAGACAGCTAATTGAAACTGTATTTAAGTGTGGATGAAATGACCAAATGGATATCCAGATCGAAAGGTCACTGATATGACCGCACCACATGTCCGGACCACTAATACATTGAGGAGAAGGTACTGCACCACTTTTTGCCTTCGACCAGGCCTTCGTAATCGAGAGACACTGGAGAGCCGACACAGAGTCGCTTCCAGTCGTGCTGGAATACTGCCGAGCCCGATGGCATCAGTGGATGCCTCCGGGCGAGCCACGCTCCCGCTCGTCATCCCGGCTGTCTCGAGCACTCACCAACCGTGACTCATCACTCCACCTCACACTGTAATCGTGCCTCGCCGTCTGACGCTTGACCGTTCTCTCGCCAGATGCCGCACTCGGGCAGCTGTGGTCAGCTGCAGCAGCCCGACGCGTCCGCCAGCTGCGCCCAGCTGCGCAAGCAGCTGCATCAGTCGCAGCGCGCGCTCAAGCGCACCGGCGAGCACCTGCGGCTGCAGGAGACGCGCAGCCGCCAGCTGGTGACTGCCTGCGAGGCGAAGCTGCGCGAGCGCCAGGCCGACGCTGAGCGCCAGCTGAAGCTCAAGGACCGCCAGTTCCAGCTGATCCTGCAGCAGCTGGCCCTGCTGCAGAGTCGGCTGAAGCGCGAGCAGAAGGTGGTGACGTCGCGGCTGAGCGAGCACGAGCAGCTGACGCAGCAGCAGGCGCGCGAGCTGGAGCGGCTGCGACGCACCAACCGCCGCCTCGTCGGCAAGGTGAACCGGCTGTCGGAGCCGTGCTCCCGCTGCGGCGCCAAGCCCGACAGCGGCATCAGCGACTGCGACGAGGCCGACGAGAGCGCGGCCAAGGTGGCGCGCCGCGTGGACGCGGAGACCGCCTGCGACAGCGTCACTCCGACCAGCCCCGCTGCGCGCTTGATCAGCGCCGGCGGCACGGCCGGCGGCGGCAGTTGTTCGTCACGGCCGGCCGCCGCCGACAGCGACCCGGCCCCGGCCAGCCCGCCGGGCATCATGAAGGTGCCGCACGAGCAGCGGCCGGCGGCCCCCAAGACGGTCACATTCTCGCTGCAGGACAATGACGAGCCGGACGAGTACGCCAGCGAGCCGAGCACGCCGCCGCCGGTGTCCAAGCCGCTGCAGCCGCGCATCATCACGCCGCCCAGCGTCAACATCAACGGCAAGACGTACGGCCAGCCGTCGATCGTGGACACCATCAGCCAGCTGCTGGGTGCCGATCTCGAGTGGCCGGCCGTGCGGAGGCCGGCGCTCGTGCCCAAGAAGCTGTCCGTGATCCCCGAGGGCAACGAGTCGTCGCGAGACGAACAGAGCGAGCCCGAGTACGAGAACGTGCGCGTCGAGACGCTGGGCGAGGTGTCTGCCCAGCCGGACTCGGCTGCCGCCAAGGATGGTGCGCCGACCGACGCCGACGACGGCGACAAGCTCGACAACGACAGCGTCCAGAGCAACAACTATCGCAACGTGCCGCGCTCGCGCTCCAACATTAACCTCATCATGAGCGAGAGCGAGGGAGTCCAGATCAAAGACAACTTCGAGGAGTTCAAATTCGACGACGACATGTCGAGCAGTGTGTGCTCGGACTCGGCCAGCGACCGCAGCGCCGACAACGGCAGTGAGGAGAACCAAACCCCGCAGCGACGGGCGGGAGATGGCGCGGAGTCTGAGCAGACTGACACCAAAGTCATCGTCACAAACGGCAACTACGAGAAGTTCCTGGAGCTATCAGGCCTCAGTCAGAAAGCCCTCCGCACGTCGGTTCGCATGTTCACCAACCACCGTTCCGTGTTGAGGCCCAAGGACGTGAAATACCGGCACCGTGTGCGCATGACGGCCGGGGTGCCGACCATTGAGAGCATGTCGCCCACCAGTGTGCGCTACTACTCAGAACAGTTATAGTGGAGGGGCGCGCTAGTCTGTCTCATGCACAGACCTCCCGCCGCTGAAAAGTACTCAAGTGGTATCAATGTAACGCCTCGTACTTGTCCTGAAGCGCAGGCGAACTGCTGTCGAATTTCTCCAACTCAAGTGAATCGTGTGTGGGAAGGATGGGAACGGAACTACTTGTACTTCGCGCTGGTGGCCGAGACCGGGCGGCTGAGACCCAGTGAGCAGACCTGTGGTGCTCTGGTTTCCAGCCGACGTGAATATGTATGCACCCCGCACTTGTATAATAGTCGTATGTGGCGAGGTGAGGCGGTGAGGAGGCCTGGACTTTGCGATTAGCATTGGTCCATTTCCTGATAGCCGCTCAACTGGCTAAACTTGCAATCGGCCACATGTGTGTTCGAGGTATCGTTGTGCCCTGGCGTCTATCACAATATGTATGGCCAATACAGCGAATAAGCATATTATCACTGTTTTATTGCAAACCATGCCCATGGACCGTTCGACACAAGCGTTCGAGACCAGGACATCAGTGCAGGGAACACTACAGTTTGAATATGCTAAGTTACATAGCTTCTAAATTGTATGCCAACTGCCCAGTTGTTGTATCTATCTATATGCGCATACACCCGTTCTTCAGTTATTCCTGTCACATTTAATGCACTGCTGGTGATAGGATGAGCATTCGATAACACTAAACCGCTTAGTTTACTTTTGGAAGCAATTATGTGCACCTGTTTTTCGCTGGCGCACGTAGTTGCAGAAAGGAAAGGAGAATGGGTAGGTATTGAGGAAGTGGTTGCATGGTTCCACATAGGCATGTGTGGACAGCTCTACTAGGATACACGAATTAGCCGTATTATTTTCTTTTCCGGTGCATATCTAATCTGAATCCGATGACCCGCGTGCTCCCCCTCGCAAGGTAACGAATTCTGAGCGACGTCTTTTTACGTGATTTACAGCAAGTTTCAAAACTCTGATATAATATAAAAATGGTCAGCGTGATTTTGTTCCACATGGGCATGGATATCGCTTGTGTACTTTTGTAGAGTGCGTGCCTTTACAATGCTAACTCTTGTCGGACTACAATTATGCTATAATTGTGCATACCCATTTCGGTCGAAACAATGCAGCGCGCGCACTTTTTCCTCCTCTGTGTAGAACCGGTTTGGAGTCTTTGAGAACATTTATCTGGAACTAGATGTTTTTCTCAGAAGGATTGTGCTGGCAGCTGCTGGATGTGACTGTGCGTTGGTGACTGCTGCCCTAGGGCAAGCCAGTATTTAGAATCAATTGCATTTTGAAGATACTGGGAAAGGCGGGAGGGATGAAGGGGGCTACGTGGTGACTTTCAATTATCGGCCAATGTTACTAGATATTAGTATCCCATGTTACCTAGCCAGCGCGTGCATGCACAGGGTACCACCTGCGAGTTATTACCAAGTGCGGGCGAACTATACCTTTCTCCGTGTGGGTCATGCACCTACCTATGCACCTGGTAGTGCCTAGATAGGTATGCAGATAGGTAGGCACCGAACTACCTAGGTTACATCTGTACTATCATTTTGCGTGTTGCCTAAACGCCTTTTTAGATTGAAGTTTCCCCATCGCATAGTATTTTAAGTGGATGCAGAGTTGTGTTTGTATGAATATGCTTTTGAGATTATATTTTATGTTGGCTCCCCAGCCATGTTTGAATTACTGGGAATTAGATGGCGGATGCTGCGGCGAAGCGAGAAGCGTCCTTCAAGTGAGGAGGGTCCCCATGAGCCTGAACATTACACTTCATGTCACGAACTATTACCAAGAAGTGTCCATTTTCATCCTAGACATGTGGCAAGCAGTGTTGGACGGGACGCCCATGAACAAGCCAGGAGCCATCAATCAACGTCTGAGTCCATGGAGCAAGACTTGCCGTAAGTCTAGACAAGAAGTGTGTCACTGTGCCGCCCCCACGCAGGGCACACGTATGCCACTCACAGGTGACGACAAACCGCGGTGCTCCAGATGTGCACAACTGACAGTTCGCCACGTTCTGACCTCGTTTCCTCTTTATGCTGACGAACGAATACGTCATTTTGGGTCTGTCCAGGTGACCTCCCTTAGTGATATTCAGAACGACGACTTGCACTGTTCAATTGGGACGATTGATGAAATCTCATCAAAGTGTCGTTCTCAATAATATATACCTCTCGCTGATGTACACCGCAACTAAACTATGCAGCACAACAGAGCCAGATAGATGACTATCCACGATGAGAAGCTTGATACTACACCTAACCGCACTTTGCTAACTCCTTGAGTTATGAGCGCAAAATGGCTTCAGTAGTCTTGGTGCCTTAAAAACCAAATAACTGACTAACGGGTTATTCAGACAAAGGCTACTACTCTCTCGGGAAATATCACCACAACAGACGAATGTCGTCCTTCTTCTAAGCTTATGGGCACTTGGATATGCTTCCGCCCCCCCCCCCCCATCGTTGGAGATGATGGTAACCAAACTGGTTGAAAACGGCGCTCCAGGGACCGGGAAGTCGTATGCTCCAGACCACTCGATTGCACCCTTTTCTCAATCAGTACCGTCCCTTCGGAGAAACGGGGTTCCGCTGGTCGAAGTTGGCGTCACTTAGACTGATTTGGCGCCACCTTACGCGACGCTGATGACTTTCAAGGTTTCGGGGCCCTCCTCGGTGAATTTCTAAATGGCTCTCCTTCGTGAAATACAAAGATTGAAATCTAACTTCTAAATTTCCTAAGCCACCGAGTATTCCGCTAAAATAGATACTTACTTTTCAGGGTGATACAAGTGAAAACAAACTAATTTCGTACGTAGAATTCTTCAGGCATTCGCATAACGTCATATTTTCCCGTATACAATTAAAATTGCATGCGTAAAGCTGTGGCAAATATTGGCAGTTTTCGCTTCAGATGCACGTAAAATGCTGCCGTGTATCGCCTTGTCTACGTCACATGCTCAGAGCAAGTTGACTGGTCCCAGATCGTAGCTACTCCGACCTTGATCTGCTCCAAAAAGGCAAGGGGAACAGGAGAGCTAGGTTGCACGAACCAGCTTAAGGCAGGGTGGGGAGGTACATACCAAGGCATTATATCAGGAACAAGCTCATAATCGGAAAGGCAAGTGCCCGACCCTATTGGTAAGAATACGGTTTTGTCTTATTAGGGTATCAATAAGATTCTTAATAAAAAATGGCAAATTTGCAGTTCATGGTATGGGTAGGCAGTGGAAGGGGGGGGGGGGTGTATCTGAACACGCGTTAAATTTTGTGAACACCTACCTTTGGATGTCTCCCACATCATGTCCAGCATAAATAACAAAAAGGTGGCAGTATTCATAAATGATGGACATGTGTATCAAAATATGAAGGTCTGATTGCATAGTTATACCATTTTTGTGTATGGAGCTAGTGAAGTTTACAGGTCTCATTTTAGGCTACCAAAAGCTTAAGGCTCAAGAAGACATTCAGTTATAAAATGGGAGGGAGGGAACTGGATGTTATTGAAGAGGAAAGGGACTTAGGTGTGTTGGTCTCAAAAGACCTTAAAGCAGAAAAACAATGTATCTCAGCTAGAAATAGGGCACTCAGAATGCTGGGACTCATTAATAGAAGTGTGAAATATAAGAGCAGGGAAGTCATGAAAAAGCTGTACTTAGCATATGTGCGGCCCCACTTGGAGTACTCTGTACAAGCATGGAGCCCCTACCTAGAAAAGGATATAGATATGTTAGAAAGAGTCCAGCGCAAAGCCACTAGACTCGTCAGTGGATTAAGTAACTTAGAATATGGAGAAAGGCTTAATGCATTAGATATGTACTCACTCAAGTATAGGAGATTAAGGGGAGACATGATTGAAATGTACAAAATTGTTAGAGGGCTAGATCAGGTCAATTTGAATGATGCTCTGCAGTTTAGAGTATCCCATAGGGGTCATCAATTCAGGTTAGACAAAATGAGGTGCAGGACAGTTAAACGACAACAGGTCTTCAGTCAAAGGGTTGTTGACCAATGGAATAGGCTACCTGCTGATGCAGTGGGGAGTCCCTCATTGAATGTCTTTAAAAGTAGGGTGGATAATTTTTTTAGACAGAAAAATGTTGTTTTTGAATTATAACTTGTGATGCATGGGATATTGAGTATTTTCACTAGCTATATAGGGTATAACATTATGCTAGTATTATGTTGTACTATATGGGGTGTACCTAGCAGTGGATTTGGCAACTTCCTTTGCGATGTCATACTGATTAGATTGGCTGTGGTGGCACAGGTGGAGGGATTGCATGGGTTTGGAATTGATAGGTGTGAACATGTACTTTCTAATATCTTCTAAACAGGCTTGACCCAGATGGGCCCTTGTGGCCCTTATTAAGCCTTTAACACTTTATGACTTTATGACTTTATGACCATAAGTAATTGACTCAATATTTTTTGTATTACACAAACATTTTTGTAGTGGCTAGGTAGGTAGGTAGGTACCTACCTAGGTATCTGCCTACCTACTTACTTACTAATAGCTTGTTGGTTGGTTGGTTATTTGGGCTTACAGGTGCAAACACTCCATTAGTCATACAGTGCCCATACTAAATGGTAAACTATCCAACCTAAAAACATTACCATATTTTTTAAAATATATTCAAGGAGGAACTCCTTGTATTTATGGCTTGAAAGGTAGCAGCAATTTATAAATCTCCCCACATCAGCAGACAGTCTTTCATTTCATTTCCTAAATTACTTCAATTCTGAATGTCTGTGCTAAATTGCTCAATAAATTAGGAAAAATGACTCAAATGATTAGCATGGTATATGCCAATTTACACACTGAGAAATGCAACACTAACCAAAATTTGTTGCACTATGTGCCAATTCTGAGACAGATACACATGCTTTGGAGGACTTTTCCATTGTTCTCAAACAATGGGCTGATAGGTCCAATCAATTACAATGATGCTAGCTAGGGCACCAGGTTTCATAGTTTTATCATGGATAAAACTATAATACTTTATATAATTCCATGCTTTTGTTTGCATTGGGAAGATAATGAAACACCATTATTTTATTCCTGCTACTGTCTCAGTGCTGATTTTGCTTGCAAGACACATGATTTGGAAAGTGACCACCTTGCCCTGCCCACACCAATAATTATTGGCATATATTGTCATATTGTCAAATTTGTTCTTAGCATGGTTGGAAAACTGCTTCTCCTGTTATGTTTTGCATCTGGTACATTATCCTTTCCAGAATATTATCATCTCATGTTTCCCATTTGGAGGTTGAATGGTGCTGCTTGACAATGCACTTCTCCATGACAAGATTCACTGGAAGGTCCAGGTTGAGATTCTGTCACAGGTTTGGTGAAAAATACACTTTCCATATGAAAATAAGAAAGATGGCAATGATGTCATGAAGATTAGCCAAGCATTGTTCTCTCCACATCCATAATTATGAAGTACATTTCCAATCCTTATTTTGAGTGCAATGATGAACTTTGCAGGCTGGTGCTGTTGCTGGCTTATTATTTTAGAGGTATGCCTGAAGGTGTTCTAACATAGGGTGCATTGCAGGTGGGATGGTGGACTTGGCTGGAGCAGGACCAGGTGGACCCATTGAGCATGGATTCAACAATTCTGTCTTCATTCTGCCAGCTGTTGTTGTTCTAGGTCTAATGGGTAAGTGAACATTTATAATTTTAGTGGAAGAATGGATCATTGAGGCTGGGCAAGAATTAAATGCCTGCCACATTACCATGGTACTTGCTCTTGCCTTTTGGTGGGTGTGCTGTTTGTACATGTGGTTGGCATAGCTTTGCAGTCACTCTATGCTTTTGCTTACTGCAGATGTCTGACCATTTGCCATGTGTTACTCCTATGAACATTTCATTTTTCTCCTGTCACTTATTTGCCATCCTACTACATGTAGTGACTGGCTAGTCAAAATTTCCAGTTGTCACTCTTCCATGTAGGTGGATTGTGATACATGTGGGGCTTTCATGTTGTTTGCTTGCCTTTTGCTTTTTTGTCTGCATGTGTCCAGTACATGTACGTTTTATCAGTGTGTCCAAATTTAGTTTCACTTGGATGCCAGTCATAAATACAAATCCTGTAACTTCATTATTGAAGATGCAGCAAGATGTGGAATGGTATATACTGGTCACATATGCAGTTGTACAGCGCGATGCTGGGACCCTGCTCCACCCATTACCACTTGAAGAACAAGTAGGAGTTAATTAAAGGTAATTTATGCCAGATGTTCCCTAGTGTCATGTACTAATTATGTGGGTACACTGGTACAAATCGACGGACGGTGCCAACCAACATATAGACGTATGTAAATATTTTTCCCTCTTGCATGACATTTTCCACATAAATAGGACAATTTGGACACACTACCCACTATTTTCCTGGTATATTGTATCAGCCTGTCGCTATTTGGCCATGCAATTTCTTTTCGTTGTGCTTCACTTTGTTTGTTTTCTTCATGCAATACATGGGTGCTGCTTAAGTGGTTGTGTAGTACTCAGGCGGCTTCAGACGGCAAGTGCGCTACCCTAGACTGGACGCTGCGGTACCGTTACTAGTGACGGCGTGCAGACTCTGGCAGCAGCATCAGACGGCAATGTGCTACCCTGGACTGGACGCTGCGGTACCGTTACTGGTGACGGCGTATAGTACTCGGGCAGCTTCGGACGGCAATGTGCTACCCTGGACTGGACGCTGCGGTACCGTTACTGGTGACGGCGTATAGTACTCGGGCAGCTTCAGACGGCAATGTGCTACCCTGGGCTGACGCTGCGGACCGTTACTGGTGACGGCGTATGTACTCGGGCAGCTTCAGGGTCTGGGCTGGACGCTGCGGCCTTCTGGGCGGGAGCTTCGGACGGCAATGTGCTACCCTGGACTGGACGCTGCGGTACCGTTACTGGTGACGGCGTATAGTACTCGGGCAGCTTCAGACGGCAATGTGCTACCCTGGGCTGGACGCTGCGGTACCGTTACTGGTGACGGCGTATAGTACTCGGGCAGCTTCAGACGGCAATGTGCTACCCTGGGCTGGACGCTGCGGTACCGTTACTGGTGACGGCGTATAGTACTCGGGCAGCTTCAGACGGCAATGTGCTACCCTGGGCTGGATGCTGCGGTGCCCTTACTGGTGACGGCGAGTGATAATTGGGCCAATGCTTGCCATCCGGCGATTCCCATTGACCAGTTTCTTGGTCAGGATGTACAGTGCCGTCAAGTAACCCGAGCAAGCCCGAAGCTGTGAATGCCGTTTGCAGCCAGCAATGGAAAAGGTACGTCAGGTTAAAAGGTGCGATGGGTTCTGTAATGCTTTTCTATCAGAGCTTCCAGTTTTCTCACGATGGTACAGCATGGTGACCGCAAAGTGGCACGCGTACTTTTTACTCCGTCGTACTAGAATTTGGCGTGTCACTGCTAAGCAAGTACCAGTCTAAGCTTACTAAGCTTACCGCGCCGTCTCTCCGGTCAGATCCTCACACCCGTCTGGGGGGGGGGGGCGGATAGTAACCCCCCTCTAAAATCCAAACTAAGCGTCGCACGAAAACGAAAGAGGTGTCATCGGGAAACGCTCGACGAGTAGGGACGGATACTCCCCGCCAAAACAATTTCCACCAAAAGTGACGTCACTAGGGGGCTAGATTTTCACGACTTTTCACGACTTACATTGCTTTTGGCTCTGGGAGTTCATTTTGGGGATATATGAGAAAAAATATTTGTAATCAGAAAAGGACAACGAAATCGACCAGGGCCATACATTTTTTGCCCCCCCCATTTTTTTCAAATTTCAAAATTTTGAGTTTTCAAGTTTTCTTTAATTTTCCTTTTCCAATGGGTGGAGCAGACCCAGAAACGTTGTTGGAAGTCAACTTCTCTAATAAAAAATGCTTACTTTAGCCAGAATCTTCTATTTGAACTGCAATTGACCGAGTATGCAAACTTTATATGCAGTCAAATACGAAAAAAATCCACTCTTACGTTTTGTTGCATCCCTAAAGATAAGTAAACGCTGAAAGTTTCATGAAAGTATATATCCGTTAAAGCGTGACGACTGGTTTAACTTTTTGAGGTGACCTCACTTGACCTCGACTAACTCGCTGACCCTAGAGTACCTGACTTGAACATTTTGAGACAGCATGCCAAATTGATGTGTGAAAAGGTATGCCAAATTTGGCCGTGCTGCCGCGCGCCGTTCGTCCACTATCCGCGAAAGACCATGGGGGGGGGGGGCGGTTGAAGACCCCTCCCGAGACGAGACGGGTTAACACAGTTGCTTTCTATGTTTAATATTGATTTAACCTGCGCGCCACGTGGGTCGACATCTGAACGCGACCCACTGGGGGAGGGGGGTAGAGTGCATTCTATCTCTCTGTTTAACCGAAAGGTTACGGACCGATTTCGTTGCCTTTGGCGGCAAGTGAAAAATCTCAACAATATAAGATTTGTTATATTGAACTCAACAGAACAGATTTGTTATATTGACCTAAGTGTTCCATGTCACGTTGCATTTAAGTTCAAACCTTAGGACTTGCCTACCTGGCGAAGTTCCGATGTTCGTTGAGCATTATAAAATTAACCAGTGCAGAGGCCTAATTTGGATGCCGCCGTGCGCTTTACGTTCTAATATAGCCAATAGCGGCATGCATGACCCGAGGCACAGCCAAGGAAGGGGGGCTGCCTTAGGAACCGAAAGTACGGTAAGTTAAACGGGAAATTTTGATATGCCCATCGTACAGAACTAGAGGATTTCGGCGCGCTTTACGTGCGGATGGTAATCTCTTTCATCGCATTTTTTAAACCGGGCCTCCTTTAAGAAAATCCTAGCTGTGCTCCTGTTTATGAGTGAAGATAGTTTGCTGTGAAGTTAAAATCAAGGTAATGGGGTTCACATGGTATTCTGAAGACAAATAATGAATCTCTTCATATGCTCACGCGGTTGATGCCTTTATGCTCACCCCACATCCCTCTCCGTCCCGGTGAGGGATATCCTAATCTACGTCATTTTTGGATTTCACTCATCGAGCAGGCTCGAATATTATGCATTCCGTCTATTTCTGTCAACAATCAAATTAAATTCAACGCTCTAAACCGGTCTGTCTGCCCGACGTGAACGACAAGCCCCTGTTCCCGCCCAAGCGTAGCGTCGGCTGAAGTCGGATCTTCCTGGAGCGCCCGCCACGCCGCGCACGCAGGTCGCTTGCGGCGGCCCATCACCCGACAGGACGAGATGAGCCTCGTGTGACTGACATATGCCGCTATCTTGGCTCTGGAAGTGTCTGAAGTTTTTTTTAAAGGGCAGTTTCTTCATCTGGTGTTTTTCTTTCACCGTCTGACACCATAATATCACCGGAAGAATGTGCTCTGTGACAAGTGACACAGCCTGCGTGCGTTCCAACGTCACCTACTTCGAGCGACCCGACAAGGCCGATCTGAACTCGACCAGAACGTTCGTTAGTGCCTGTTAGCGCCGTCTCTTCTGTGCTATTTTCAACCGGAACTAGAGAAGTACAGCTACACCAATGTCAAGAACGCCTGTGATGTTACGTCGGACTCGTACAGTAGAGCTGACATCGGACTCGTGCAGTAGAGTTTGACCGGGGTTGTGGTTGACGGTGGTCTGAATAGATGTAATCAGCTTTTATTTCACTTCAGAAAACGTTCCATGTTGACATAGGCGCGGCCACAGGGGAGCATAGAGGAGGGGTGCACATGGGGTAGTTCCCCCACTTCAAAACATTGTGGTTCAAATCCGATAATTTCTGCGGACTTGAAGCAAAAATGGAAGCAATCTGGGCAAAAAGGTTGACCTACCTCGCAATCTCGAAGGCCTGCCGACGGTCATGCATATTCAGCCTCCTTTATTTTGATGAACTCAAGTTGCCATATGTGCCAACAAACTGATATCTTCAGGTAGCCGTACTGTTCCCGTGGGGAGACTACCCTGTGCCCCCTGCAGTCCGCCGCTGTTTTCACGCTACATCACGCTTATGAATCTGTACACGTTATTCACAATATTCCTGTGAACTTTCCTTTATTATTTTGCATTGTCAGCCTTCAGGAATAATTTACCGCTTCCAATGCCTAAGCGCCCAATTGACTTTGGTACACCTGGTCGGAGTCGGCCTCTTCTGCCAGCGGGGCTCGCTGGGTGCACCACTTCCGGAGTCGATGCCACCCACCGCCTACCACGTGACATCCATACCCGGCTGGCGTAATGGGTGCTTAATGTGTAGGGCAGTCGCTGCCCGCCACCATTGTGTCAGTATGTGCTAAAGTACTGCGGGCGGGCAGGTACAGTACCGCGGGCGGGCAGGTACAGTACCGCGGGCGGGCAGGTACAGTACCGCGGGCGGTCAGGTACAGTACCGCGCGGGCGGGCAGGTACAGTACCGCGGGCGGGCAGGTACAGTACCGCGGGCGGGCAGGTACAGTACCGCGGGCGGGCAGGTACAGTACCGCGGGTGGGCAGGTACAGTACCGCGGGCGGGCAGGTACAGTACCGCGGGCGGGCAGGTACAGTACCGCGGGCGGGCAGGTACAGTACCGCGGGCGGGCAGGTACAGTACGCGGGGGCAGGTACAGTAGCGGGGGCAGTAGGCGGGCAGGTACAGTACGGGGCGGTCAGGTACAGTACCGCGGGCGGGCAGGTACAGTACCGCGGGCGGGCAGGTACAGTACCGCGGGCGGGCAGGTACAGTACCGCGGGCGGTCAGGTACAGTACCGTGGGCGGGCAGGTACAGTACCGCGGGCTGGCAGGTACAGTACCGCGGGTGGGCGGGCAGGTACAGTACCGCGGGCGGGCAGGTACAGTACCGCGGGCGGGCAGGTACAGTACCGCGGGCGGGCAGGTACAGTACCGCGGGCGGTCAGGTACAGTGCTGCGGGAGGCTAGATAGTGCCGTAGGCGGGCAAGTATGCCACCGCGGATAGCCAGGTACAGTAGGTACAGTAGAACCCGCCCGTAGAACCTTTTTCCGTCACTATTAGCTGGATGGCTGGATTATTTTATGTAACCACGCTATGCTCGGTAGGACAACTATTCCTACAAGTTGCATTGAAGTTGGGATAGTTCGTTGATAGCCATCATGTACAACGCTCTTACCCAGTAGCGGCATCTTGCTGCGAAGATTTAACACTGAATACCAGCAAGCAAGACACTTTATATGTTGCCACTGTTCCTGTGCAAGTTCCACATATGCTGTTATTTCCACACGGCATTGGAGTGCTGTCTAAAATATGTGTAGTACATTGGAAACGTGCACCTACATTCCATGAAAGTATCGATGGTGATTATTTAATGAGGTAAAATTCCTTGTATTCCATGAAAATACCGGAAACAATAATTACAAAAGCAAAGGAAGTTAATGAAAAAATAGAAGAAAAATTAATTGTGGCATTCAGTGGGACACTAACGTCCGAATGGTGTGTGTAAGCAAATGGGGAACAAGCCATCTTTCCAGTCGACTATTTTCATGTGATATGTAGCATTATGTGTTCCGTGTAACCCCAGGCTTTAACCACTGGCACTAAGACGAAGGCCTTTGGATCCACAAAAGGTGTGGCATGGGCCATCGTTTGGCCCATGGTACTGGCTGAAGCGTGATGGCTCTGTTGGTCGTACGAGAGCTGTAGAGCCGACGGAAGCGGTGTGTCTCACCAAGACATATCGTGCCACTGTCTGGCCAGTTTTTGGGAGCCCTGCCAACTTGGGACAACTGTATTGCTAGATTATGACGGCTAATCAACGGTGACAGAGACATAGAGGAAGCGCGGTGCCTCGCCAACTTCAAAGGTGGGGGGTGGGGGCAGTGATGCTCCCCTTTTCCCCTGTTTCGTTAGTGAGAGCGACACGTGTGCCAGCTCAATTCAAAGCATGGTGCCAGAGTCCTCCCCATAGCGTTTCGCCAGCCTTCACATCCGTGGGGTATGACTGCCCCTTCAGTGCCTCCTCCGTGACTCGATCCTTATTGAGATCAAATACTGGGTCAGCAGCCGCTGTGTTGCACTGGTGTACCACGAGAAGGCGCCGCTGGGGCACGATTTGTATGCGTTCCGTCGATCGGTGATCCTCCAGGGCAGGTCACAGGGCAGCATTTTCAGAATGTTCAGGTCTTAGCAGCTTAAACTGGGCCATGCGCTGAGTTTATATCTAATGTAGATAGGAGGCTCAAGTAACCACCAGTTTATGTACGCGCTTTGACATCCGTCGGTATGTTTTTTCTACCCTTTGTATCTTTTTTTAAACTTCTTGTCGTGGACATTTGATGGGCAATGTCCTGTCAAACTCTTGAAGTGTGTGCCGAGCTTGCGATGCAACGGTAAGCAACTTTGAAGGTAGCAATGCTTCACGTGCAGTACAAATTGTAAAACAAACTTGGTCGTTGTATTCGAACTCGGTCTTCAATACCGTGCATTGCATTTCATTGACAAATCAGGATCAGTTGAGAATATTGCACGTTATTGGGTCTTTTGGCCCCGGGAGGGTCACCGGTGAGATGATTTTGTCTCATAACAACTCTTAAACATGAAAGAACAGTAAGGCGCATGCATTACAGGTAGGGACTGAACAAAAATCAATCAAACATTAATATATCAATGGCGTCGTTCGTTTGACATGGCATGACTGGACCTTTATTTTATTAAGATGTTCAAAAAAGAGGCTTCAGCGATTTCGAGCGACGTCGGGTCAGGTCAAGCCCTCGCAGTCACACCAAGCTAGTATACTCTGGCGAGGAAAAACGCTGCAAATGACTACTTCGGAGTTCACAGTGGTTAATGGTCTGTGCTGGGCTCGAGTTTCTAGCATGCAAATTCCTTCGATTGCATTATTTGATGAGAAAAGACACCCTATCCGAGGCTAAGAATTTACTTCTACTTTGAAAAGGGCACTGATGAGACTTCGAATGATCGTTATTAAGACGACATGACATGAGAGTAGGTAAAACAAATACGAAATATCAGTCATCCAGACGCAGGGACTGCAGTAAGACCAGTGGAATATAATTTTCCCCGTTAAAAATACACCTCACGTATCATCAGAATATACCACGGGCCGTGCTCTGGGAGTCGCCACGAAATTTCTTGGGGTGGCACCCCCTCCACCATCCGTCGTGGTACATGTGGGCTATGCAACGTCGTTCGTGATGGATTATCATGCTCTTGGAAAATCCTAATGGGATCCTGCCTGCGATTATGAGGCACGTGACGTGACGTCAGTCAGGCGGTGATGGCGGGGAGCTCAGCCGGCACGTAGGCCCAGTAAGGCTACGACCTGGTGCTGAACAGGTCACTTGCGCGACGACCGGCCTCCTGACAATACCGCCACCGGACTGGACCACAGAGCCTGGTGGCACGCAGACCGCAGCCGGAGAACCGGCACTTCCAAGAACTGGAGCAGAAGTCTGTGGATGCCAGGAATGAGCCAATGGGCTAGAGAACCAGGATCTGCACGAGAACCACACAGCTTGTAACTGAGTCGCAGAACAGTGGACACCTCCAAACGGAACGAAGCGGAACGTGTGAGCACCAGTCGCTACCACCACCGCACAGCAGTGTTGACCTCCAGACCGTGAGACCCTCCCCGTGGTGGTCGGGAGACAGCGACTGCTCACCCCGAGTCGGCGTCGCGTGAACGTCGAGCATGGGCGAGCTGCCGGCGAGCGGCGCTCACTTGCGGCTGACGCTGCTGACGCTGGTGACGTTGGTGACGCTGGCGACGCCTGCCTCTGACGGCGACAGCCAGGCGAGACGAGTCATCGTGTCGGCCGACGTGGGCCGGCGTGGCCGGTGCGCGGCCGGCTCGACCTGCCTGCCGGCCGCCGAGTGCTCCCAGTTCCCGAGCGCCGCCGCGCTGCAGCGCGCCCAGCCGACCATCTGCGCGTTCCGCGGCGAACAGGTGGACGTCTGCTGCCGACGGCCGGCGCCGACGCCGACGTCCACGCCCACGCCGACGCCCACGCCGACGCCACGCCACGCCGACGCCGACGCCGACGCCGACGCCGACGCCGACGCCGACGCTGGACGCCGAGACACTCGACGCGTGCGGCCTCCAGCCCAGGTCGGTCCGGGTGTTGGCCGGCAGGAACGCCGAGCCGGGCGAGTGGCGGTGGGTGGCGCTGCTGGGGCGGCCGGCCGCCGACGGCGACGGCGGCGGCACGCACTGGTTCTGCGGCGGCTCGCTCGTCACGCGCAGCTTCGTGCTGACGGCCGCCCACTGCGTGTCGCTGGCCGTGGACGGCCTGCTGGTGCGCGTCGGCGACCACACGCTCTCCACGGACGCGGAGGCGGTGCACGCGCAGCGCGCCGCCGCGCAGGTGGTGGTGCACCCGCGCCGCCGCCGCTCGCAGAACGACCTGGCGCTGGTGCGGCTGGCCGCGCCGGTGGCCTACACCGACTGGGTGACGCCCGTGTGTCTGCCGGCGCCCGACGCGCGCCACGTCGGCCTGCCGGTGGCGGTGACCGGCTGGGGCGCGCTCGGCTTCGCCGAGTCGGACCGGCCGGACGTGCTGCAGGAGGCGGAGCTGCGCGTGGCCGACCCGGCGTCCTGCGAGGCCGCCTACCGGCAGCACGCCAGCTACCGGCACAACTTCCCCGACGGGTTCCAGGACACCAAGGTGTGCGCCGAGGACCCGCGGCGCGGCGGCAGAGACGCCTGCCAGGGCGATTCGGGGGGCCCGCTCGTGTACCGGCGACTCGCCGCCGAGCCCGACGCGCTGCACCCAGACCGGTTTGAGTTGGTTGGGGTGGTGTCCACTGGTGCCGGTTGTGGCAATCCGGAGTATCCGGGTGTCTACACCAGGGTGTCGGCCTACATCGACTGGATACACAGCGTTGTTCTGACGGACTAGATGGTGCATCGACTGGATACACAGCGTAGTCCCGGCGGACTAGAGGGTGCGTCGACTGGATACATGGCGTAGTCCTGACGGACTAGATGGTACATAGCTCTTAACGAGAACCTGCAGGGGCCTACACCTTCCCCTATTCATCTTACAGCGATTCCCGTCAGTGGTCGATCGGTGAGAACAACTGTGCACGCAGGGGAGAGTTAAAACCTTTCTTGGCGTCGAAAATCTGAAGAAATTCGAGAAATGCTGGGAATATCTATCAAAGCATCCCGGACAATCAGTCAAACCATGAAATGTAGTCACGATCAGAGTAGTGGACTGTCTAGAGACGTAGATGGCTATTTATCAGTACCTTATGTTGACGAAGCTATTCCGTGCGAGTGAAACAGGTTTGGATGAAGTCGAATTTCAAAGCTCCTCCTTCGTTGACCCCCTGGGCCTAGCCGGAAACAAGACTTGCTATGCTTGTTTCGTCAAAACTAAAATCCGATGCACCGACAAATATTTTGTATACGAAATCGTTTGTAAGCTGTGTGGTATTGCGTATGTAGGAGAGAGTGGATGGTCTTTACGACGACGTTTCAATGAACATTTACGTAACAACAGGACAGTTGATATGCCACTAGGCGATTCTGTCTGATTGCGTTACCCTCATTGTACTGCAAGTGGTCCTCCTGCACACAAGTTTTGCCAAGGATGAAAGCACATGCCCACATAAAAATATGTGAGTCAATTTGTATCAGGGATAGGAAGCCGGCTCTGAATGGCAGTGTGGCCTCGTTATTTTTGTTGTGAACTTGTGGCGGTGTTATATTTCACATGACGGTATTGGACAAATGGCATGCTAATGAGGTCGTAGAGTTTGCCGAGTTTGTTGTGCTAGATGCACCAGGCAATGTTAGCCACGTGTCAACTTGCTGGATTTGAAGGTGAGCTTTGCATCTCTGAGATTAAATTATCATGAAGTGTCATGCACGACACATGAATCACATTATATTATGCTCATTTTTGACAATGTTTTGCAGCCTCGAGGAGGCGATCATTTTACATGTCACCGTTATGCTATCATGCTCGTGACGGCCGCACTCATACTTAGATGTTTGTTGGTCAATATTTTGAAACGCATTAATTGCGTCCCTTTTGCCCAAGACGTGCGAATACGCCGTGGTGGCGACGAGGCGAAGTGCTGGCAAGATAACGACATATAATTTCACTGAGCACCTGTCGTATGTACAACACTTGCGGTAAATTCCCTAGAATGGTCGATGATTGGTGCCCTGGTGGCCGCCGGGTCCCCGTCAAGGTGTTAAGGTCAAAGGCATGGCCCCGAAGCAGGGTGACACACCCATGGTCATCCTAAATCATGTTCACTCCGGAGCCTTCTGTATTTGGCCGAACGACGCGAGCCACAGGTGAAAACAGCCAGCGCCTCAGAAAATCCACACGTTCCAGCCGCCAGCGACCATTTTCATGCAGAGCGACAGCTACATGACGCTACATTCAGCGGCTGCTACAAATGTATTGATGTTGGCTTTTTTCAAGTTTAGTATGTCTGACTTTCGTAATGTTTTTTTATACGCATGAGAAAAGAGGGCACTGTATGACATTTGCAGTTGATGCGGCCCTGAACTACAATACAATACAAGAGAAGAGGGCCTGGTCCCACTTATGGTGATTTTTTTAGGGGAAGTGGAAGGCAGCAATGCCAGCTGCTCTACCCCTTTCCCACTTATCGTACTTCCTCCAGGGGAAACCGTGAAGCGATAAAACCAAATATGTTTTTCCACCATTAAAATAAAGTACTGGGAGTAGAGTGTTTTTAGGTACGTGCCGGAACCGTAAAGTAATTTGCGCCGCCTTATAATAAAATATTGATGCAACGCTTCTTTTCAGTGAAGTAGGAAGTGCTCCTTTCATTCCATTTGGTGTCCCAATGGCGGGGTTGCTGCGAAAGCAACGCGCCGTGAGTTACCAAATGTATGATTATTACAGCTCAGCACGTGAAATTTTATTTTCGAAGCACCTCTGTCATCCCGTCATCCTTGAAGAATCGATCTGGGGAATTTTGAACGTCTTTCATTATTGTGGGCTCCATTTCGTTTCCATTATTTTATCTTCGAACAGCTTCTGAAAGTAGGAGATAGGGATCATCCGGAGACATTTCCTGGGTCCGTTTGCTACTTGTCTTTCGTCAGTCAGCGCTCCTCGCTCCTGTCGTGCACTGACCGCCGAGCGAGTCGGTCAGTGCACAACACAATTGGCGACGTTTGTTTGCGAACAGTCGACTGCTACTGGGATGTGGGTGGGGGGCTGAGGTCTGGTTGTACCCATGCGTGCACTTGCACACACTGCTGGATCTAGGGAGGTTAATAATGCATATCCATATATACATATATAATATATATATATATATTTTTTTTTTATATATATATATATATATATATATATATATATATATAATTTCCCTTCCTTCCTGAAATATCATAGACAGATATATTTGCCTGCCCTACGCACGCGATGACGCCACTCCTCTGTAATTTTATCCAGCTTCATGCTTCACAGCTCATCCTTAGCGGCGCGCAGCTGTGAGTTTTCCTCACACATGTCACCGTCAGTCTCGGTGGAAGTCGCCGGCTACCTGTCCAGTCCAGCGGTGTCCGCCGCCCCGTCAGTCCCGGTGGGTGGGCGGGGTCACCGGCCTGCCGAGGCTGGGCCCGGCCGTCGCTGCGCTGGCGTGTCTCGGTTGGGTGGCGAGCCGGGCACGCACAGACAGCCGGTGTGGCCACACAGTGACCACCGGCCAGTCGACTCCGGCCAAACCGAGCAGCGTTCGGCGGCGCGGCGGACTCCCGAGCCGTGACGTCATGTGTCGGGTGCCGCCACCGCTGACTGGACTGTGTGATATCACGTGGCGACGTCACCCACATGTCCGCCAATCATAGCTCTGTTTCGGCCGTTCGTCGCGGCTGTCAAACCGTGGACCCGCAATCGCGGGCACAGCTGGTCGCCCTGAGTAGTTGTGGTCATCGTGCGGCTGGGAGTCAGGTGGTGGAAATCAGAGCAGCATAAACACAACGTTGTCTCAGTGGAATGCAGGTCCGCGGGCGTTGACAGACGCCCCCCCCCCAAATCCGCCTGCCGTCCGGCGGTGCCTGGCGGCGCCGCTGCGGCCGCCGGCCGGCCGGCAGGCGGAGACTGCCACGCAGGCAGGAGGCGGGTCCACGTCGTCGGGTGGCAGCGCGCCGCGCGGCTGGCGGCCGGCCGGCCGGCGGCACACAGCGGCGCGCAGCCATGGCGGACGAGGCGGCGGCCGAGGCGGCGCAGTCGGCCGGACAGAGCTTCTTCTGGTGGCTGGTGTCGCCGCTGGTCGGCATCGGCATCTTCCTCATCCCGATGGCGGTGATCGGTGAGTGCGGCGGCCAGCCGGCCGGCTCGGTGATGGCAGGCAGCTGGCGCGTGCGGCCGACGGGGAGACGAGACGGGCTCCGCGCTTGTGGTGGTCGTGCTGTCTGTGTCCACACACAGACAGCCGGTCATGTCCAGCCGTGCGCCTCTGGACTCCCGCCTGTCCGGCGCGGTTTTCGCCCGGCCGTGTTGTGTTGGAATGCCAGCTGTGCTGGTGCGGCGAATGGTCTGTCCTGGATGGTCCGTTCCCGCTTTTTGTTAGAGGATAGGCGGACTAATCTCCTCTCGCCGAGATCATCCGATCACATGTCATTTTGTCATAACCACTGATCTGACTACCACGGACGGATGTATCAGGACGAGACGTCCCCCCCTGACGTGCCGTTACCAATGGTGTCGGATGCCTCTCAGCAACACGCGCCCACGTAGGTTCTCTCTGTTGGATCATGTTTTCCACGTATATCGCCAAGTGATGTCATGCCTGCTGTAGCCAGCCAGCCCAGCTGTCCGACCCTGAGTGGTCTGCTGTTTGGGTGGTGGTGCCAGTGCCATTGTCGCTCTTCCCCCACCCTTGCCCTCGAAGTGGTACCACAGGCTGGCGCCAGTACCAAGTTCTTAACAACCCCTACTCCCATTGTGGCACCACAGAGTGGAAATGGTCTCGGTGTGGTGCCATGGCTAGTGCTAATGCCATTGCCGATCATCGCCTACGCCTACTCCCAGTGTGGTGCCGGGAGCGGCACCAATATCGGTGTCGGTGCCCACAGGTTCCTGCCCTCGGGGTCGTGTCAGAAACGATATCAATGCCGATGTAGCGTCAGTACCCCGAGCCTCTGCACGCCCGCCTCTGGTATCGGTGTGGAGTAACAGTGCCGGTGTAATGTCAGTACCCCGAGCCTCTGCACGCTCGCCTCTGGTCTCGGTATGGAGTACCAGTGCCGGTGTAGCGCACCCGAGCCTCTCACGCCCGCCTCTGGTCGTTGGAGTACCAGTGCCGGTGTAGCGTAGTGCCGGTGTTGCGTCAGTACCCCGAGCCTCTGCACGCCCGCCTCTGGTCTCGGTGTGGAGTACCAGTGCCGGTGTAGCGTCATCGCTCCCGAGCCTCTGCACGCCCGCCTCTGGTCTCGGTGTGGAGTACCAGTGCCGGTGTTGCGTCATCGCTCCCGAGCCTCTGCACGCCCGCCTCTGGTCTTGGTGTGGAGTACCAGTGCCGGTGTTGCGTCATCGCTCCCGAGCCTCTGCACGCCCGCCGGACCAGTTGACTGGTCACTGCCATGCCGATTGGCGCCCAACCGCCCCATGGCTGCGGCGGTAGCTGGCTCTGCTGCATTTCAGTGGCCGCTGGCCGTATTCGGTCAGTGCTCCTCGCTTCGTCGCCGTGCTACCTGGAATCAATGACGCTCCGGAGTTGCGTTCAGATGTGGGGATCGGTGTCGTTTCGACAGGTGCTCGCCCTTGCTGCGGTTAGGTGCTCGAGATCGGCGGCATTTCGACAGGTGTTCGCCCTTGCTGCGTCCGAGACTGGTGACGTATCTGCAGGACAGTGACCGGGCTGAGCGGTCCGGTTGTTGCGTCATTACGTCAACATCGCCGTCAGAAGTTGATCGGTGTCTGTCGGATCCTGATCGGTTCCGCTCGTGTGTCGCGTGCCGCCGTGCGATGGACGACTTCGTGGCGGCATGGTCGCAGGTGGTCCTTGGCCGTGCCACCTGTGACGGCACGGGCCGCGATGGTTTTGTTTGCGGGCGACGTCCTGTAAGCCTGTGGCATGCCACCTGTGGCGTGGTTCGGGCTAGTTGTGTGTGCTGGCGACGTCCTCGGGCGGTGTCCCGGTCGACTTGCTTGCCACGTCAGCACGACAGATATGGAGCTGATACGTTTGTTGCCAGACTGCAGGGGGGGGGGGCGACGGATGCTTCGGTCCCACGTTTGTGTTCGGTGCTCGCCGCCACGAACGTATGTCTGGCGGCGTGGCAGCGTCGAACAAGTACTGGTAGTGCGGGGTGACTAGCCGTGGTTACGGCGCTTTTTTCTCCTAGGTTGCGCAGGTTCAGGAACAAGATACAGCGAACAGACATGGCGTAATGATATGCGTAAATTAGGAACGGGAGGTAATTGTAGTTCTCACCGCAGGTTCTATAAGAAAATAGTTTTGGTCAGCGATGCTGTTGAAATATGAAGGAATAATATTATGACTATTAGCAAATAACGATATGTTTACCGATTTACGTGCGGATTGCAGTCGGCTCCATCAGATCCACGCTTGACTGATGAACAATTAGCGCTATTGTTGCATCAGCGAAGCGAGTACGATTAAGCCCTTTCCAGGGCAATAGTGAACCAAATTATTGCAAAAGTATACGTCATAGATGCCAACCAAGTTCTTACATCTATATCCGAAATTCCAGACACGCTCACACTACTCAAACAATAAATATTCGCCCCACAAAGCGAACACAACGCATAAGACGCTAGTAGACCGACTGATTTATTTGGCTGCCAGATGTGTGGGTATGGGTTTGAGGAAATAAAATGGTTTAATAAAATCATACTAGAATACCATGCTCTCAACATTGTGTTTTGTGCAGTTGAATGTTATGGCCCGGCGAATGTTGGCCGCTGAAATCTGATTAGCTTTTCGAAATAGGATAGTTTTTTAATTGCCCATACCCCCTTAAGCCATGCTTCTGGATTCGTCCCCGTCTTTCCGCACCACCAAGTAACAAATGTTCTTGTTTTACATATCCGATATGATAGCTAATCAAAACTGATGAAGTTTTAATTTTAAATATATTATGATATATTTGTTGAGCTCATATCTGGGGTGATTTACTTGAAATTAATAATGACGTAGTTTATACCTGGAAAGACCTTCAGCAACCTGCAGGAAATCAAATTCACGCTGCAAACGAGCATCGTCAGCACTGCGTACGATGGTCTGCTTATGAGCGTAGAGGCGGGGCGAGTATCCATGGAGCCAAATGGTACAAATTGCTGGTCGGCTCGACTACTTTTCACTTGCATTCCTAAGGCTCAGCGTTCGATTTTTACATCGGTTTCTGATAACTTTCCGGTGAATGCTTATATGTGATATCCATTGCCAATGTTATATGTATATATATATATATATATATATATATATATATATATATATATATATATATATATATATATATATATATATATATATATATATTTATATATATATATATATATATATGTATATATATATTAATGCATTTATTTTGAAATTGAGAAAAGTTGGTGCTGTATTTGGACACTCGAGTGCGTGTGTACAGTGCATGGCATCTTGTGGCACTGATGATGGCGGGGCAAAGACAGTGCGTACATTAATTGCCTACTATTGGAACTAAAACATGCGTGGAAGCTCGATAAGGTCCCACGTTAAATCTCGTACATGTAGGGGAGAAATTGACCCCCTTCTGAAGTCCATTAATCGGCACCTGCGGTGTGCACCATCGCAGTCTTAGGAACAAGCAGGGTCGTGACCTCTTGCAGTGCATACGGGCTACAGGGGTGGGGCAGACCCGCAGTATGTTCACTGTCCAATTCATCTACCCCTCTTTCGATGATGTTCAAATGACTCGCTGCATTTCGTTTGATTTCAAGATGGCTTACATTCTTTAAGAAGTGCGCATTTTTTGGCTCGCTATCCCTCCCATCAGAATTAATGTCGCGAGGACCTGTCCTGTCACGTTCTCTTTTCAGAAAGCAATGCTTGTATGTACCTACATCGTTTCTAGTAGCGATGTCGTCGCAGAGGCGCAACCTAAAGGGCCAGAGGCCCGTCACCCTCCTCATAAAACTGCATCAAAGAACAAATTTGTTAATTTGCACCACACCAAACTAGAAGGCGGTGTCTATGGAATGACTTGTTTCTGGTCGAGCCCCTTTAATATAATGCCGGCTCTGTTCCTGAGTTGGGGTGAGTGCAAAGAATCCTAAATCGTGCTACGTTTTTCTTCAACGCAAGGCGTCCATTTTCCCGGCATGTGCTCTCTCGTAGTTCAGCAAAACCTGCAAGTGAAATAAGCAACAACAATGTTTCGTGTTCAATTGTTCCGCTGATTCTATCGTTAACTTCTAGACGGTGAAACAAGACCTCCTCTATCAGGTTAACTCCCCCACCCCACCCCCAACCCCCACACACATGACTCATCACCCTCTGCAGTCAGGTTGCATTTCCCATTTCTTAAACATTATTGGGGCGGGGGGGGGGGGGTGTCGAAGGGCTGAAATTTAGCCAGATTGAAGTCAACTGTAGCGGCGCACCTTCCTTCCATCGTGTCAAATATCGTTAGACGAGATTGTGCCGTGAAGGTTGGACCTACAGCCACAGAAATCCTCCCAGTTGTACCGACACGGTCTAATTAGTTGCCGGGACCCTCCGTTGCGGTGCTCACCTATCTGCCGGCCAACCTTGAGTGCAGTGTGTTCTGGCATGGGCAAGTAATCGCCAATACACCTGTGGGTGTTTTATCAGGTTCTGGCTGACTGCGCGCTACGGAGACATGGTGCCCCAGGTAAGGAGCGCTGTACTGGAGTCAGGTTGTTTGATAATGCGCTTTGCGGTCTGGACATCACGCTCCACTTCCTGTTGCTTGAAGGATTATGTGGGCTGCTGGTGACGTATGCCAAGCCGTCACCTTGGCTCTTGGCGAAGGACGCCAAAGCCCACCACGAGAACTGAGGTCTGCTATCTGATCTCATAGTTGTGGGGATTTCAAAGTGTGCGAAGGGACCACGGATGTGAACGGTGGTACCTGACATATCGTTTGTGCGAGGTCAGTGAATCAATGCTCGTGTTCATGTGAAGGATACCTACCCAGCGGCTGAAATAGTCCACGACGATGAGGAAATTAAGACATTCATAGTATGCCAGGTCGACGCCAGCCTGATCCCGTGGACCACTCACGAGATTGGTCGGCTTCATCGGATCGGTATGCTGCCGACGGCTGTGTTCGTGGCAAAAGCCGCACCCCGTGACCCGTGATTTCAGCTGATGATCAAGGCTAGGCTAACACAGATTCATTCATCCGTTATAATTTGATCAGGTTCAAGGCGGCCACCATCGTGATCCTCTTCAGCACTTCGGTTTGCATCACGTCTGGGAATGACTAGCGACCCCGCACATTAACAGGCCCGGATTAGTGATTCTGAGGTGTATGCGAGCTGCGACGTAGTCGTGGTGCTCTGGTGGTACAGCAGTGGACGTCTCTGGTGAACTCGGCGACTTTCCGGACGACTGGACCTTGGTATTGTTCACGTCTGGCTTCTGGCAGCTTCCGACCACTGGCCGTCATGGAGGCATGACAGCATCCATTTGCGCGTGAATTCCTATGACGGTTCCGTCTTGCGCACACTGGTCTTATATTGGCTTCGGAGACAGATCAGCTATAATATGCTGCTTTCTCGGCGTGTACTTCCGTTCCGTTCTCGGCTTCCGTTCCGTTTCGCTTCGCTAGGAGCAGGCATCAGCAGGAGTCGTTGACACGTCGGGAGTGTCAGATCCCTTGAGTTAATCAGGACATCCATTGGTTTGTGACCAATGAGCAGCGAGGACGCCCAGGCCATACGGGTAACAGTGTCACTTCTCACACACCCACGTACTGGTTGGACTCTCCTCAATCTGCGCGCGCCTGCATTCCGTAGGACTCAGTCGTCTTGGGCAGAACGCACCAGGTCGCAGCTGTCCAGGGTGCACAGAGACGGTCTAATTGGTAGCTGCGACCTTCCGTCGCAGTGCTTTCTTTTGATCAGCCTTGATTACAATTTATTCTGGAACGGGCAAGCAGCGACCAATACCCATGTGAAGGTCCCTATCAGTCTCTGGCTGATCCTGCGCGTTACTGAGACACCAGTGACAACGCCGCTCTTTTCGCAGGGTTCTTCATGTACAAACTGGTGAACAGTCTCAACGAGAAGGAGCGCAAGCGGGAAGAGAAGAAGCGGCTGAAGGAGCAGAAGAAGAAGAAGTAGACCAGCTAACCGCGCCACCGATGTTGCAAGTCCTGCCGGCGGTCGCGTCGCAGTCGGCCGCCGCCTGTCCGAGACGGGCCCAGCTGCGCACAGGGTCGGCCGAGCGCGGACGAGCCGCCGCCAGTCCCTCCTCTTTGTCGTGTTCACATCTGTTACGTGTGGGAAATATTTGATTTGAATATTCTATGGACGGAGTTGGGCCAACGTTTTGTTCGGTGGGCTTCCGTCTGCCGAGGAATATTTTTGAGTATTAAATACAAAATATGTGGACTTGTTCGTTCTGTTCACATAGCTCATGGAATTAGCGTGCGCAGCCGACTTTCTACATATAAACGATGATGCGAAGCACCCATAACCATACCTAGTGAAAGATGCCTCCGAGTGCAACTAACTAACCAGCTTATACCTGTGCCCCGCTATTTCAACGGGTCAGAGTGGTTCCAATGCATATGCTCACATCGCGATGCATGTCTAGCACCAACCAGCGTCAACTGACGATGTGCTGCGACGGTCCAACTAGACGAAAGCGGTGGTGTTTGGATGATCACGACCGTGGCAGCATAGTGGCAACGGCCTGTGGCCATCAGCCGAGCGCAGCGCCATCTGTTTGGCCGCGGCAATACTAGCGCCACCTACGAACGGTTAACAAGTCGCCTCCGTTCATTCTCCGCCGGGTCCAGTAGTTACATCGCCCCTGTTCATTCTCCCCCGAGCCCAGCGATTAACTCATCGCCCTTGTTCATTCTCGACCGGGCACAGCGATTAATCCATCGCCCTTGTTTATTCTCCACCAGACGCGCCGTTTTAATTTGATATGTATGAGTATACTCTCAAACACTAGAGGTGAGAATTAGCCACGTTATTCAAACAGCTCGAAGTCTGGAAGAAAAATGCCTTTCTGTCGAGAAAAAAATTGTCTATTCCCCTCCTCACGTTCAGATGTATATTCTGCTTTGTTTGTGCTTCCCATGCAGTGTCAGCCTACTAATGGTACCTGTCATGTAGACTATCGTCCAGTGGGCTGGCGATGGCTCATGCTCAGCTCGTGATGCCACAGTGGCTCAGGAACAACAGTTAGTTCTGTTTGTAGCTACATTTTCACAATTATTTTTGAAACCACTAAAATTTCCGGTATGTGCTGTTTTATTCACAATTATTGTGGTGTAGCGATGCATCTAAAGCACATTTATATTTCATAGATGTGTAAATGTAAGCTGAAAATACGCCAACTCAAGTTCTCAATGAATCTGACTGTGCAAAGTGGAAGGGGCAGACCACAATGTTAGTATGATTAGTGGAGGGTCGTGTAAATGAGACATATCCGCCGTCTGACAAAGTGACCACGCATTTGCTTCACGATGGTGGTAACAATGCTGGCAGCCGTCGGCTGGACAGCCGTCATTAATCAATCTTGTCATTCAGTCGCGCTGTTTCTTCTCGCGTTCGGTGTTTATTGCTATGGTACATTGGGTCTTGCTCGCAATCAATTACCTCTTGGACAACTGCGATACTGTGAGGAGCCGGTACGGGCAACAGCCGCCGGTCGGTGATGATCCGTGCAAGCTGGTGAGGCTAGCTCTCCTGGAGGCGGGGAATTAATCGGTCAAGTGCCAGGCGAGCTTCAGAAGATAACGGTTTCAGTTAGTTATTTCGGCTTTAAGGCGAAAATACCTAACTCAGAACCCTCATCTGGTGAAGCTCGCCTGATATTTGATGCATACGCCTGATGAAGGTTTTGGGTTTCTGCAGGGCGCAAAATAAGGGGGATGAACCTGCAGGGGAGACGCCTGACTCTTCTGAAGCAGCTCGCTTTCGAGCCTCGACAGAGACATGGGCACAACATGACCTTAACAGTCGAGGCACCCTTAGGACCAAATATACTGCTAGAATGACGCTGCGCGGGCATCTCCTCTCAACTTCTCCCCGCGTTTCTGAAGCAGTACTGAGCGCAGTTCGCTGGCGTGGCTAATGGAGTAGGGAGCCCAAGAAAGTGACTGGTGACACATGCATTATGCCGTTAAGTTAGCGGTTGCGTTCCCGAAGTTCAGGCCAGGACTACTAAGCCAGGGGTGCATTTAACCGCGCCGTCTTTCCGGTCAAGTCCTCGCACCCCGTCTCGGGGGGGGGTGAAGACCCCCTATAAAATCCAAACTAAGCATCGCACGAAAACGAAATAGGTGTCATCGGAAAGCGCTCGACGAGTAGGTTCTGGGTCCACCCTCCAAAACAATTTCCCCAAAAGTGACGTCACAAAGGGGGCTAGATTTTCACGACTTCACGACTTACATTATGTTTTTGACTGGGGAGTTCATTTTGGGATATATGAAAGAAATACAAATTATTTGGAAAAAGAAAAGGGCAGCGAAATCGACCATGGCTATCTTTTTTTTGCCCCCCAAAATACGAATTTTATCTTTGAAATTTCAAAATTTAGAATTTAAGTTTTCTTCAATTTTCCTTTTCCAATGGTAAAATAGACCGAGAAACGTTGTTGGAAGTTAACTTGCCCTAATAGAAAATGCTTACTTTAGCCAGAATCCTGTATTTGAACTGCATTTTGGCAAATACGCAAAATGTATATGTAGTCAATAACGAAAAAGGTGAAAAATTCCACTCGTACGTTTTGTTGCATCCGTAAAGATAAGCAAACGCTGAAAGTTTCATTAAAATATATATCCGTTAAAGCGTGACGACTGGTCAAACTTTTTTGGAGGTGACCTCACTTGACCTTGACTAATCCGTTGACCCCAGATGACCTGACCTAAAAATTTTGAATCAGCATGTCAAATTGATGTGGGAAAAGGTATACCAAATTTGGGCGCTATGCCGCGCGCCGTTCATCCGCTATCCGCTAAAAAACCTGAAGGGGGCGGTTGAAGAAACGGGACGGATAAATGTGGCTCTGGCAGGTGTGTTCACTATGTGTGCGCTAAGGGGGAAACTCGCCCACAATCATTAATTGTCCTCAATCATTGATTTGCACCCCCCCCTCCCACACACACACACACACGCACACAGTCAGACCGAAGTTGAGCTATTGAACCTATGGAAGCGCCCTTCCATAACGCACGACTGCATCCCCTCCCTCGATCCGCGCTTAACGGTATTTTTCAGCCGACCTCTCCGAAGAAGAATGCCATCAAAACGTGAACTGGGTCCCAATCAATTTCACAAAGTCACACCCACGGGTTCCGGGTTGATTTCATTAGAATAATGGGATATAAATAACTGCTTGGGAGATGGCCCATATGCCCCACCCCGTGGCGGTGCTGCTACTGTCCTGGGTTCAACAGCTTCTATCCTTGCTACGACAGGGGTCACATATGTTAGCTAAAATTTCCGTTCTAGGATATTCATTTGTTCATGAGCATTTTGACGGTTTTGACGATTTATTACGGCTGCAATCTCAGGGGCGTCCAGACCCCTCTGGTTTGGTACCCTGCTATTGTTAACTTATGATTTTACCTGCCCAATCTGAAAATCTTCGGACGCGAACTCCTACCTGGCTTTATGAAACATATCCAGCGTTGGTGCTAATGTTTGACCTCGCTTCAATCCAACGTTTGCACTCGTATGACACGAGCTCCATCAGTCTGAGGGTTCAAGAGTGAATACAGAGGGGGTACTGGAAGCAGGTACCCCCTCCTCATGGAAAGGTGACGCCCCTCCCCCAGTAAGCATGGACGGGTAAGTTCGCCATGCCAACACAGCCGACGTTCATGCTGCTATGCTCCGATGTCCAGCCATATTCATCTTTGGGCGAATCGGGACGACATCGGGACAACATGAGGCCATGCTGAAGCCGACGTTCTCCCACTCTTCAGCCGACATGCCTGCTGGCCGACTTACTACCATTGACTGGCTGATGTACTGTCGCTGGCCAGCCGACGTACTGTCGCTGGACTGCCGACGTACTGTCGCTGGACTGCCGACGTACTGTCGCTGGCCAGCCGACGTACTGTCGCTGGCCAGCCGACGTACTGTCGCTGGACTGCCGACGTACTGTCGCTGGCCAGCCGACGTACTGTCGCTGGACTGCCGACGTACTGTCGCTGGCCAGCGCGTACTGCGGGACGCCGACGTACGTCGCTGTGCCGAGCGGACGACGTCGCTGGACTCTGTCGCTGGCCAGCCGACGTACTGTCGCTGGACTGCCGACATTATGTTGCTGGTTAATCCGCGCCGTCTTTCCGGTCAGATCCTCACACCCCGTCTCGGGGGGCGGTTAGTAACCCCCCTCTAAAATCCAAACTAAGCGTCGCACGAAAACGAAAGAGGTGTCATCGGAAAGCGTTCGACGAGTAGAGTCCGGGTCCACCCCCAAAACAATTTCTCCCCAGAAGTGACGTCACCAGGAGGGCTAGATTTTCACGATTTACATTACGTTTTTGGCTCTGGGGAGTTCATTTTGGGGAAATATGAAAAAAAAAGTTATTTGGAATGAGAAAAGGACAGCGAAATCTACCAGGGCTATATTTTTTTTGGGCCCCACTCCCCTACTCCCCATTTTTTTTATTAAAAAAATGAGTTCAAATTTTCTTTAATCCTCCTTTTCCAATGGGTGGAGAAGACCGAGAAACGTTGTTGGAAGGCAACTTGCCCTGATAAAACAATGCTTAGTCTAGCCAGAATCCTTTATTTCAACTGCAATTTGGCAAATACGCAATATTTATATGTAGTCAAAAACGAAAAAGATGAAAATTTTCACCCGTACGTTTTGTTACATCCCTAAAGATAAGCAAACGCTGAAAGTTCCATTAAAGTATCTGCATCCGTTAAAGCGTGACGACTGGTTGAACTTTTTTGGAGGTGACCTCACTTGACCTTGACTAACTCGTTGACCCTAGATGACCTGACTTAAAAATTTTGAATCAGCACGCCAAATTGATGCGGGAAAGGGTATGCCAAACTTGGGCGCGCTACCGCGCGCCGTTCGTCCACTGTCCGCGAAAAACCTGAGGGGGCGGTTGAAGGGCCCCCCGAGACGGGACGGGTTAAGAAAAAGAAAATAGAAACTAAACGATCTCCGTGACCTTGACCTACATGTACCAGATACAATACTGGAACGTGCCAAGATCCATAAAACGTAACCCTACCTCCAGAACGCCGTGAGAACAATGGACGACATCGACATCTACTCCAGGAAGGGTAGCGACCGCGAAACCCTGTTTTCGCGGCCGCAAGATGCAAGGTTCTCATTGGTAGATTGCTTACCCGGAGGTGGCAGGACCGGACACAAGAACCGTCAGTCGAGAAATACTAAAGCTGATGAAGCAAAAAAAAATGATCTCAGGCTTATGCTAAGTGTGGGAATATGGAGGGGGTTGAGGTACTTTCACCACTGAGGTAGGAGGCGAGGTAACTCCACTCTTCGTAATGGGGTAAGCTGGAGTTGGACTCTGCTTTTTAACGGTTGCATGCCCTCCGTGTTAGCCGTGATTGTTTCGATTAGTTCATGACAGTGGGTTGCACCACAGCTGCATGGCACACATCATTATTTATTTATAAAAATTTTGACATTTCACCATCCCTGGGCCCACCTAAGAGACCACTTTAGGAGCATAACTGAACAGAAGCACATGCGACTCCAAGTCAAGAAGTGGACAATGAACTATTATTTGCTTACCAGGTTATAATCGCAATCCCACATTTCCCACCGTGGACCAGCTGCTGTATAAAGTCACGAAGGTAGTCTAACTGCCGACGTATCGGCATATATGCTGTGCTGAATGTGCTGCATATATGCGTATATGCTGAAGCCTTTTTAGAGGACAAGATGCCTTTTTGGTATGCTCGAATGCACCCCCTCCCAATTCCGCTCACTTAATTTTTTTTCTTCACCGAAGGCGTCCTTTCGAGGAAATGTGATAATCCCTGTATCCGCCCCTGTCCTTAAATGCTCAACTCACGCATGAGCGTAGATGCGCGGTAGTCAACACGTGGAGATTAAGGGTACGATTTTATGAAGTTGCGTGGGGAAATGACTTTTTGATGGTCGAAGCTTCTTCGAAAACCATTTTTATCTAGTGTGCACCCATTGGGCAAAAAGACCCAGTTGCTCATGTGTGAGTGGGGGTGAGCGGGGAAAGTAAGTAGATAAGTGAGGGGCAATGGTCAGTGCCCGCTTGGCCCATATAGTCAAACTCTTGAGATGAAGATAGCAAGCTACCTTCCTTCCCCTCCCTTCCTTAATTACTGAGTGTCTAGCATGAAAATGACCAGGGCATAGGGCAGGGACGAATTGTCCAAGCTACGTGAAATTAATATTGCATGTGTATAATTTCATGGAAAAATCAACCAAAATATACTTTCCCGCCCCTCGGTACTATTTGAAAACAGTGGAAACTCGAGACATCCAACGTTTCTGTACCTCCGAAATAATGCCTGCATCACTAATTCATTTGCATGTATCCTCCACATCTTCGTCAATGCTCAACTCATCGGATCACTTACTGTTCATAAGACACTCGACAGGTTATGTTCGGCATCAATTTTTAATCACGCCTCTGGCCCAAACGACCTCTCCGAAAATAATTCCTGACTGCGCTCCTGTGAATTATCTGGTCTGGTGTTTCTGTTCAGAATGGATTAATCGGGATATACTGGATAATCTCCTGAAATGTTTCGATTGTCTCCTCAACATGATCATCTACAGCTCCCTTGTGCAACTTAAAAATGAAGCTTCATGACTTTAATAAATGGGGTTCTTTAAATCATCGCTGTGACCATATAAAATAATTTACCTTTTATCGATTTTAGACTAAATCAATCATCAGTCTACCCTTCTCAACTAGTCGTACTAGGTTTTCATCTGGCAGCACGGTCGTGGCGAAAAGCGGGTGTGGCGACGCAGGGTGTCGGGCGGTGTCGGACGTTGGTGGGCGTTGTCGGGCTGATGCCGGTTGTGAGTGGGTGGTATTTGTATTGGTGATATTGCGATCATTATATTTCCTGGGTTGTTTACCTGCAAGTTCCCCAGAGGGTTGAAGTACACCTATATTTTTGGTTGTGACAGCCTGTGAGCATTTGATCATAAATAAAAGCGGTAATTGAACCGAACCCGGACATTTGGTATCTTTGAAGCTGAAGTTTCATCCAGTGCACTACCAACAGTGAGTAGTCTGAATACCTGAGTATCTAGCTACCTACCTAGCATATCTTAATGGATTGAGTTACCTAAGTACCTAGGTAATGATGCATGCTTATGGTGGGATTTCTTCCTGGATTTGTGAGTGGCTAAAAAATGCTGAAACGCTGGGATTTCTGGTTGTGAATGTCATGAAATGCCAGAGTGAAGGTGTCATTTTAAATTGCAATGAGTTGCTCTCCTTTTTAATTGGTTAAATTTTGGGTAAATTTGTAGGCATAAATATGCTTGCCTTGAACTGCAATGAATACTAAATCTTCTAAGTAGGTAATTATTGCTGTTTGTATGGGTAGGTATAAATGAATATACCAAATGACCCTGTAGTCAGCATGCCCTTAAACCCAACTGATCAATCCATTGCTGTATGTGTGTATGTTAAGTGTGTTTTCTGTGTGCATATGTGTCATTGAATCGGATGGTGTCATTTTTACACAATACCTTAAAAAATGTTTCATGTCATTGCCACACAATCATAACCATCTAAGCCATTTGATTATGTACTGGATATCAGAATCCCTTAATATATCCTGATTTTTTGTCATGTTTCACCTGAGGGGTGGGGTGATCTTCAAGTATTATCCCTCACACTTTCCTTACATCAACAAGGTATCTTAGCATGAAAATGACCAGGGCATAGGGCAGGGACGAATTGTCCAAGCTACGTGAAATTAATATTGCATGTGTATAATTTCATGGAAAAAATCAACCAAAATATACTTTCCCACCCCCCGGTACTATTTGAAAACAGTGGAAACTCCAGACATCCAACGTTTCTGTACCTCCGAAATAATGCCTGCATCACTAATTCATTTGCATGTATCCTCCACATCTTCGTCAATGCTCAACTCATCGGATCACTTACTGTTCATAAGACACTCGACAGGTTATGTTCGACATCAATTTTTAATCACGCCTCTGGCCCAACGACCTCTCCGAAATATTTCCTGACTGCGCTCCTGTGAATTATCTGGTCTGGTGTTTCTGTTCAGAATGGATTAATCGGGATATACTGGATAATCTCTTGAAATGTTTCGATTGTCTCCTCAACATGATCATCTACAGCTCCCTTGTGCAACTTAAAAATGAAGCTTCATGACTCTAATAAATGGGGTTCTTTAAATCATCGCTGTAACCATATAAAATAATTTACCTTTTATCGATTTTAGACTAAATCAATCATCAGTCTACCCTTCTCAACTAGTCGTACTAGGTTTTCATCTGGCAGCACGGTCGTGGCGAAAGGCGGGTGTGGCGACGCAGGGTGTCGAGCGGCATCGGACGTTGGTGGGCGTTGTCGGGCTGATGCCGGTTGTGAGTGGGCGGTATTTGTATTGGTGATATTGCGATCATTATATTTCCTGGGTTGTTTACCTGCAAGTTCCCCAGAGGGTTGAAGTACACCTATATTTTTGGTTGTGACAGCCTGTGAGCATTTGATCATAAATAAAAGCGGTAATTGAACCGAACCCGGACATTTGGTATCTTTGAAGCTGAAGTTTCATCCAGTGCACTACCAACAGTGAGTAGTCTGAATACCTGAGTATCTAGCTACCTACCTAGCATATCTTAATGGATTGAGTTACCTAAATACCTAGGTAATGATGCATGCTTATGGTGGGATTTCTTCCTGGATTTGTGAGTGGCTAAAAAAATGCTGAAACGCTGGGATTTCTGGTTGTGAATGTCATGAAATGCCAGAGTGAAGGTGTCATTTTAAATTGCAATGAGTTGCTCTCCTTTTTAATTGGTTAAATTTTGGGTAAATTTGTAGGCATAAATATGCTTGCCTTGAACTGCAATGAATACTAAATCTTCTAAGTAGGTAATTATTGCTGTTTGTATGGGTAGGTATAAATGAATATACCAAATGACCCTGTAGTCAGCATGCCCTTAAACCCAACTGATCAATCCATTGCTGTATGTGTGTATGTTAAGTGTGTTTTCTGTGTGCAAATGTGTCATTGAATCGGATGGTGTCATTTTTACACAATACCTTTAAAAATGTTTCATGTCATTGCCACACAATCATAACCATCTAAGCCATTTGATTATGTACTGGATATCAGAATCCCTTAATATATCCTGATTTTTTGTCATGTTTCACCTGATGGGTGGGGTGATCTTCAAGTATTATCCCTCACACTTTCCTTACATCAACAAGGTATCTTAGTCACCATCAGTTGGCTGTCAGTCGGCTGTCGCTGACATCACTCGAATGTATGTCAATCACTCAAATTCCCTAAAGCACAAATAACTAACATCACTCAAATATCCATAACAGCCACTGCACATTTAGGGCATGTATTGTAAAATAAATAAATAAATAAATAAATGAATATACTGAGAAAATCCTCCTGCTGACACCCCTGAAGGAGCACCAAATTGACCCCTTCAAGATATTCATGGTGACACCCATGGGTTCATTCAGTGTGCCCAGATGGAGGTTTTTCTCTATGTTTGGGTGATGTCACCAACAGCTGACTGCCAGGCAGCTGATGGTAGCTTAGATACCTTGTTGATAGAAGACATTGTAGATGGAATACTTATGTTAGGCCATTTTAGCTATATCATGTATGCAGTCAATATGTCCCTACACTAAAAAGGCTGTTTTCCTACTTCTGCCTGTTTTCACCAATTTTCCAGGGAGCATAGGTTATGCTCGAGTTATGTTCCAGTTACCAGTTTAGCATAGGATGTTCCTGTGTAGTGTAGTATATGTCCAGGTATCATATATTGTATGTATTCAGGACATCATTTTGATAGCCTTTAAATGTTTCAATGTTGGTTTACAGTTTAAAAAAAAAATTAATCCGAGTTATTGCTGGGGTGGCTTGAGGAACCAGGGTTCTATTGCTAAGCAGAGCTTGTTGCGTGAACCCTGGCCCCACCACCCGACTCATGAACTCCAGTTCAATGGCAGAGTTTAGACCGAAAGTTTAACGTGCTGCCAATGCACCGACACGGCCGCCCGGTAGCTCGTCCCCGGCCTTATCGGCCAGCTGCCAACTGACACTCCCGGCTGGGGGCTAAATGCGAGCGCACGAAGCGACTCGAACCCTGTGTTGCCAGTACAGGGGAGACCAGTGCAGGCCAGCGCTCTAACCAACTGAGCTACCAGAGCGGCAAATTACCTATTAAATTGGAGCACACTGCAGATTAAACATTCAAAAGTCAAACACTCTTCAATGATGCTATTAAAAAAGGAAGCAGCTGAAATTTATTCTGTGATCTACTCAAACTCCTCCCATCAATAGCTTCACAACTAATCAGGTACCCAATAGCTCTGAAGAACTTGATGGCGATCACAGTGCCTATGTATATATGCATATATACAACTTCAAGCACATTGGTAAAGCATGTGTCATGTACATTAGCATACCGGGCATGCTTTTCATGGAACGTGAAGAAGTTCATATGTCACCCCATTGTAGGCATATTCACAGAGATACATTGCCACTGGCTGGTGCGAATCGGTGCGGCACCGTCGTGCCATGGATCATGTATGGCGTACATCATCCATGCCGTACCATTTCAATTGCTTTCTAGTATGTAAGCCCATCTAGGAACCGTCCTGCCTTAAACACGGCCTCCTTTGCCACGAACTTGGAGCTAACGAACTCATTCAGAAATACAAGTATGTCCCTTGCATTCAAAACCTGATTTCTGGTACGGGTGGCACAGGCTTTTCAATAACACTGCTCACTTAACCGTGCCATCAACGCTTTCACAGAGCACGCAAAATTCATGTGAATTGTGTGTGTAATTCCGGGACAAAATATTTGGATGTAATTACACAATCTACTTAATGCCAAAGCATGTTCGAATTTGTTTTGCTGACAAATGCTGATATATTGTGCCGCACAACCGTCGGAGAAGCTTCTTTCGACTCCCGAAACAAGTAGCTTTACCTCCGGAAGAAACACCCGAACGAAGGCGTACGATGTACGTCGTGCAAGTAGCTTTACCTCCGGAAGAAACACCTGAAGGAAGGCGTACGATGTGCGTCGTATGCCATGGATGTGTTGTGTTTGATGTCGGCAGATACGCAAACACTTCTGTCCACAACTCACCGTTTGATCGCCAGTCAATTAAAAATAGTTGCACGGTTCATGGCACGTCCCATAGGAAATATGTCTATATCCAGAAAATACTTTTCTGTTAAGTAATCATGTAGCAAAACTCTGTTTTCGTCAACATTTTCCTTCGTCGTTTTGAACTATTTGCTTTGTTTCATGGCGATGAAGTAACGCTTTCTAGGCTTTACTATCTGTCTACTCAGTGACCGAAGACATTCCCCTCGGGTCTCAACTCTTACTATGCTATGCTTTATTATTACGACCTACTATTGTCAGTCGTAATGCATTGTGTATACCAATTTATTCTTCCATGTTCATCCTCCCCGATACATTACAAAAAATATCACCCTTCGCCGACCATTTGTTACACTCATTGAACATGCGGTGTCTGCTACTGGAACTGCAAACTGCACGATCGATGAGACCATTCGTACTTAGTTCCGGCACGCGAAGCGCACGGATGGTTTTCGAATTTTGGTGATGCATACACTGAATCTCTGCATTCTTTGCTGCTAATGCAAGCAAAGATAGTTCTTCGGTCTCAGTTTAGCACAAGTTACACTAAGCCAATTTTAAATCAGTAACACTCGCTGTTTTTTTCCGGAGGCTCGTATCATGTTCTGAAGGAGTGGCGCCGCTTCTGTCTGATCCGTTGGTGCTGCTGTTCAGCTAGCTCAGGTCGCTTTCCGGCTCGATCGGCAGTGAGTTTGGATTTTTATCCAGATGATTGGTACAGTTCATAAGCAAGTCATCGCCTTTCTTACGGGCGTCATCAATTCTTAACCTGAGCCAGTGGGTCTTTTTTTCAACCCTTCCTGATCATTTGTTTTGTGTCGTCCAAAAGGGACGGCATACTTAGGGAAACTGGTTTGTAGTTTATAAGAATGCTTCAGCAGTTTTCACCGGAACGCACAGCACGCCATTGAGTGCGTTTTCCGGCCTCACAAAAGCGCTGTCGCTGTTGTGATGCGCGCCCTGGCCTCAGGGTACCTATCGCTTACACTTATGATATGTTGCTAAAGGCTGTAGACGAAGCGCAGTGACGAGCTTCATCCCCCCCGCAAACACCTTATCGTTTTGTTGCAGCCCAAACCAAAACAGTCAAACGCTGCCCGGTTATGGTCGGTCGCTGCGTCTGGGAATAGGGACAAAGTAGGAGTTCTGCGCTCTCACAGTGGCAACGCTCACTTTGCATCCTGGACCATTCAGCAATTTACGGCGATCTGCTGGGTTTTATATTTGCTGTTGTTTTTATGTCATTGGATACCCTCTAGTAACAATTCTGCAAATGAAGCTATACTTTTAGTGTCCTCATTCAGCTGAAAACATACAAATTTCAAAGGACAAATTCATCCTTGGACAGAAGAAAGTATAGTTCTTTTGCTTTACTGAAGGTATGCAGTCTGATATACCTTAGAAATGCGAAGGAAAAATTCAGCTGGGCATTGTGGTCAATAAAAGTCACTCCATCATGACCCATATATGTGTCATAAATCGGTATAATTTCGTAGTAAAACGACGTTCAGAATCCTGAAGAAAGATATCGGATGCAGGTTATTGCAATACATTACGATGCACAGGAACATCCTACGCCTTCCGCATCCAGCATAACTGCTGCTTATGAGGAACAGTAGCGTCGGCATGCATAAATAGATAAAACGACCTTTATAAGATAGGCCGAAAAGCTGATATGCAGAGGCAAAAGGATATGGCCATTTAATCGCTTATACGATAGCTCGCATGCAAGGGCATGTTTGGAGAAAGGAAGAAGTGAGATTCGAGTCCGACGTGAGAGTAAAAATGGTCACGCTATCTTGGATCAAGACGCGAGAGCTGCAACTTTAGTGGAATTTTAAAAATAATGCCAGTAGGATTTTGTGAACCCTTGCGACTTCAAAGATATAGGGGCTTTTTATTTCCATTGAGGCAAGACACTTGGCATAGCGGTCAAAGAAGTATCCTGTGATGACCTAAAATGCAGGAGGATATAACCAAAAACTTTACATTTACGGGCGTAAAATTGCACACGTCAATTATAGGCATGTAATTAATTGCCATAGGCCACAATTTTGAACCAAATCCACGACATGATGACGGATTTTCGCATATCTTACTGGTATATGTGTTCATGGACAGCACCCGCTCCGGTGGCGCTACGTGAGCAGCGCAACGCGACCGGATGAGTCGTTGGCGTCGGCGAGGATAGCACTATCTCAGCCGGCACTTGCCCGTTGCCGATAACGTGACGCTATCGACCACGCCGTGGCGCTCTGCCATCGATTGGCCGCGATAACGCGACACTTTCCAGTCGGCCGGCCGGCTCCCGTGTCTGGCGCTGCGGCTGGCGGCGGCCATCTTTGAGTCGATGTGGCCTCGGGCGTCGCGTCTGGGTGACATCATCGCTGCGTGCACCGACTGGCCGACGGCTCGCGCTGCCAGCTCAGCGCCAGCTCAGCGCCACGCGGCGCGGCTGGGTGGGTGCGCCGACAGACGCGTCCCTCGAATGGTTGCCGTGCAGAAATTGTCGCCCGGCGGTCAATCTCGTTATCGTAATGGGTGTCCTCGCGGAATGCGTCACCCAGATGGCTGCCCTTCAGCCCTGGCGAGAGGCCCCACGGCACCCGAGAGCTGGCCGTTATTTACCGCTTCGCTAATGGTCGTTAATGAGATCAGTACTAACTAGTAGTTTTGAGACACATTTTGGACTTGTCCTAAGGTATTAAGCTAAAACTGTGTTCATCGCCAAAGTGGTGCGATGAAGGGCTGGTTTTTGGATAGTCCAGTTCGGGATACATTCGTTTGTTTGTGTGAAAACCAATTCCGCATAGTCTCCGTAGCAAGAGACCGCGAGTTGCTCTGTTTATCCGTGTGCCAATGCCAGCCACACCGGCCACGAGCCGATCCAGACTTGAGTCACCGGCAGATTATTCTCACGTGATGGAGCGGGTGTCATTCATGTTGCCGGTGCGTCGGTCAATAACGGTGCAGCGGGCACTATTTGTTCGGACGGTGCGCTTGTCAATAACGGTACAGCGGGCACCGTCGTGTTTGTACAGCAGTGATTATAAGGTTCGAAATGGTGCTTCCTGGCATTCTCAATTTCATGGTACATCGCAGGAAGTGCATCATGGCTAACACTAACGTTCAGTTCCACCCCATGGGCGCCAAATGATCCACCATGGTCGATGCGCCTTAAAACCACAACCACACACACAGTTCCACCCCATATATTTCGCGCTACCTCGCTTTCTATGCGCGGCAAACAGACGTCCGGTGGGTGCGTGTCGCTTCCATCGCCGCACGCACGTCGACGGCGAGCCGGCGGGCGTGTGCACGTCGCACCTGTGCAGGGCTGGGCGGCGGCCGCGAGCAACGCCAGCGGCTCGGCCGTCGACACGGCAGCCATTGGCTCCGACTGTAGCGTCGCGTCAGCTGGCGCCGTGCCAGCCGGCCGGGCCGCCGCCCGCCACGCCCCGCCGCACCCGTCCGATGAGACGGCACACATACCGGGAGCCGACCGCGGCCGCTGGGCGGTGCTGGAGCTGGTGCAGCGGTGTCTGGCGCGTCCCGGTCGGCCTGCCGCGGTCCCCCGACGGTGTCGGTGCGTGGTTGGAGTGTTTGTGTGGTGTCTGGTGTCAGTGGTGTCGGAAGCGTATGTTGACGGGCTCGGTACTGTGTCTGGATGGTGTCGGCGTTGTGTCGGGACGGAGTCGGTGCTGTGTCTGGATGGTGTCATTACCGTGTCTGGATGGTGTCAGTATCGTGGCGGGACAGAGTCAGTACCGTTTCTTGGTGGTGTCAGTACCGTGTCGGGACGGAGTCGGTGCTGTGTCTGGTTGGTGTCAGTGCCGTGTCTGGATGGTGTCAGTATCGTGGCGGGACAGAGTCAGTACCGTTTCTTGGTGGTGTCAGTACCGTGTCGGGACGGAGTCGGTGCTCTGTCTGGATGGTGTCAGTATCGTGTCGGGGCGGGGTTGGTGATGTGTTTGGATTGTGTCAGTACCGTATATGGACTGAATCGGTGCCGTGTCTCGATGTCAGCACCATGTCGGGACGGAGTCGGTACTGTGTCTGGGTGGTGTCAGTATCGTGTCGGGGCGGGGTTGGTGATGTGTTTGGATTGTGTCAGTACCGTATATGGACTGAATCGATGCCGTGTCTCGATGTCAGCACCATGTCGGGACGGAGTCGGTACCGTGTCTGGACGGAGTCGGTACCGTGTCCTGGTGGTGTTAGTGCCGTGTCTGGATAGTGTCAGTACCGTGTCTGGATGGTGTCAGTGCCGTGTCTGGACGGTGTCAGTACCGTGTCTGGACGGAGTCGGTACCGTGTCTGGATGGTGTCAGTACCGTGTCTGGACGGAGTCGGTACCGTGTCCTGGTGGTGTCAGTGCCTTGTCTGGACGGAGTCGGTACCGTGTCTGGATGGTGTCAGTACCGTGTCTGGATGGTGTTAGTACCGTGTCTGGATGGTGTCAGTACCGTGTCTGGACAATGTAGATAACGTGTCTGGGCAGTATCAGTGTGGTATCGGCGTGAGTGCGGTTTCTGAATTGCATATGTACGGCATGCAGACGTTGCCCGTGTTATTACTGATTGTTTACTCGGTTTGCGCTCCGGGTGTCTGGAACTGCTCCACGGCCATGTCCAATTTAGTCTACGCTGCATATTTTGTTGTCGCGCTGAACGATTTGTGCGTTCCCAGCCTGGATTTGAAAAATGTAATATTTAGTATTAGAATTTGTCATATAATATTTGCACATATATTTTATACAATGTTTTACAGAATGCAGCAAATAATATTTTCCGTGTTTGGTCGAAATTGGACAGAAATGGCGCTATAGTTCTGAATGTGCACATGACCAGATTGTGTGAGGCAACAATATTTATCGATCACATTTCTGGAACATGTCAGTCGTGAATGCCGTGATTGTGGTGAGCTACCTGTGAATAAAAAGAAGTCGGACATACCTAGGTAGGGCGAAATAAACACTAGAAAGGGTAGCACCATGTATTGCTCTGTACGTACGTGAACATCCCAGCGTCGCGAATGATCAACTCTGGTCGAAGCGCCCTGAAGCCCCCCCCCTCCCCCAAACATCCCAGCGTGAAGCTCTAACAGAGAGCCTTCCAATCTCCGCAACAGCTACAGTGGCCGCTCGCCCTGCAACGAGCTCTCGTCGTATGGTTGATTTAATGGGCTTAGGGGCGCATCGACTGCACTGGTCGTGCATCGCCCACGGTCTCATCGAATGTGGCTTACTTTTTCGTCTGGCTGGGCGGGCTGCATGGTATGGTGGACTTGTTACAGGTATTAGATAATGGAAATTGTTTACCAGATATGCAGGTTATCATCGTATTACACTTTCTGTATAATCATTATCTAATTGGTGATTTTATAATTGTTTAATTTGTGTTGTCCGCGAAGTTATTGTCGACAACCTATCGTGATTGTAAACATACAAATTCACCTAATTCGAACAAACTGAAAAACAGACTCCACATGACGTCACGGAGGATAGAATATTCTTCGTCCGCGGCGAGAACAATTTTAGCTTGCTTTTGGGTTCATGGACGAAATGAATTGGATAAATGAATATTCGTATTAATTTATCCTGTTTCTTCCGAAGTTGTGTTACATTGATAAGGTACGTTCCATCTACAGATACCCTTCCTCGCATTTTGGGCCGTATGATTATATGCGATCGCGCCAAAATTATCAATAGTCCATTTTCCAATCAACACAAAGTTTAGGGTTAAATTGTTCGGTGTGCGTGAAAGTAAGCATAAGGGAAGTACCAAGAGGTGTCAAATTATGTTTCTATACTTTATCCATAAGTGGAAAATGTATTTCCACAGCTTAATACCTTCAAAAATAAAGTGCACTATTCCGTATCCATGGACTTCGCGTGTGGTCGGCGCCTACGTCCCTGCTCTACGTTATCTATGCTTCTCTGGCACAATGTATCGATGTTTCGCCACGTCAGATCTGCCTGTGCTGGGTTTCGTGTGATCTGCGGTGCTGTGTTCACTGTCTGCATCTCACCCGCCTCTGCTCCCACAGTCAGCCATGGAGCAGCAGCAGACGCCGCTGCTGGTGCCGAAGGAGGTGAAGATCCTGGAGACGGCCGAGGACATCCAGGAGCGGCGCGAGCAGGTGCTCAGTCGCTACGCCCAGTTCAAGGCCGATGCGCACGCCAAGCGGCAGAAGCTGGACGACAGTCGTCGCTTCCAGTACTTCAAGCGCGACGCCGACGAGCTCGAGGCCTGGATCCAGGAGAAACTGCAGGCGGCCTCCGATGAAAACTACAAGGACCCCACCAACCTGCAGGTAGGCTGATGGTCGAACACGCAGTGGTGATGGTTAGTGGACCGCTAATCTGCCGCCGCTTTGTCTTGAGCGCATTCTAACTTTGTGGATAGTATTGTGTTTGTATTGGAGCTGGTTTTCAAGTGCTTGCAAGGAGCGTCAACAATGACAGTATAGCTTCCATGACGCCTTGTTATTGTAAGTAAGGCCGGTGGTAGCTAAAGATGATACCACAGTTGCTGTTTCGCACAGATGCCCCATTCTATTTTCGGTTTCATGTTGTCCATAATGATGACCGCTGCTCTGTCACAGATGCCCCATTCTATTTTCGGTTTCATGTTCTCCATAATGATGACCGTCGTTATATCGTTGTCCAGGCCAAGATCCAGAAGCACCAGGCATTTGAGGCCGAGGTGGCGGCTCACACCAACGCCATCGTCACGCTCGACAATACCGGCACCGAGATGATTAACCAAGGTCACTTCGCCTCGGAGACGATTCGCCAGCGACTCGGTGAGTGCCGCACAAGGTCTGACCGCAATCACATAAGGTCTGACTGCCGCCACATAAGGTTTGTACTGCAATCACATGCGGGCCGTACTGCAGCCACACAAAGCCTGTACTGCAGTCACACAACGTCTGTATTGCAGTGAGGTATCAATTGCAGTTATGCAAGATCCAAACTGTGGCTGGTGGCTTTGATGTGATTCATTGTACGAAATGAATGTTTTGACTTACATTATATTTATATGAATGTATATTATGTTTATCTACCCACCAACTGCTGTAGTGATGCACATATCAATGGATGAAAGGGAAACTAGGCTATTTCGCCTTCATGATGTTCCCGGGCACTCCTGAAATTGGAATATACGTACGATATTCTGCTCCAATTCTTAATCGTATCGTGAAATCAGGATATTTTAGTGGTGCCAAAGCAAGTCAGTCTGCAAAACTGCTGAAATCATAGGTCGTTCTTGTCGCTTTCTGGGGCTGACTGTGTGCGCTTTCCCAGACGAACTGCACCGGCTCTGGGAGTTGCTGCTCTCCAAGCTGGCCGACAAGGGCATGAAGCTGCAGCAGGCACTGGTGCTGGTGCAGTTCATGCGTCAGTACGACGAGGTCATGTTCTGGATACACGACAAGGTGGGTCACGTGGCGGTCAGCACGTATTGTGTCGACGGCTCGAGTGTGGTCATTTTAGCTTTTGGTCACTTGGCCTAGTAATGCGGTTTCTCAGCGCAATGGTGTGAATGAGATGGCAAGTTGTCCAAGAATAAGATGCTCGTCTTCCAACTGAAAGGTTGCTGATTCGAATCCCGCCTAGTGCTGCCTTTCGTCCGCGATCTATTGGCACGAGAATGGCGACGCGATGTGGCCCAATTAGTCGAAGCGTCGTTAAAGAACCAATAGCCGACCAAACAAAGGTGTTGGTGATTGCTGATCATTTGTTTAGCTCTTCTCGTCACTAGGTGGGTGTACAAAATTCCCGTGATATGGCAAGCATGGCTAAGCTGATTCAACACCAACTGTTGATTGATCATAGCAGATTAGGGAACTCATGACCAGAGCTATCCAGCTCGGATCTTGATTGGAAAATCGGAATGGTATATACCCGCATATTGCTCATTGTGTATGTAGTGACTCTTGGCCATAACTAAAGTTGAACAAGGTCACTTATGGGTATGCTTTGTCTTTCCCTGCATTCCCTCTGGGCAATTTTAAGCCCTGCCGCATACTATAAGCGCTACAAACGTTCGTAACTGCAGCACATGCATCGTTTTGTCACTATTCTATACACCATATCACAAACATGTCCATTTCGTGGTCCTCAGGAGGCGTTCGTGACGTCTGACGACTTCGGCACCGATCTGGAGCACGTGGAGGTGCTGCAGCGGAAGTTCGACGAGTTCCAGAAGGACCTCACCTCGCAGGAGTACCGCGTCACCGAGGTCACCCAGCTAGCCGACAAGCTGATCGGCGACCAGCACCCTGACCATGGCACCATCATCATGCGCAAGGAGGTGGGTCGGCGTGAAACCGCGGCCATTCGAAAAGGAGATGATTCACTGCTCTCATCTTCATTGCTTTAGTGTGGACTATTTCATACCTGCATTCTATAAACATAGCGTATCATTACTCAAGAATATATTTTAGATCCAAGGGAAGTTTGTCTTCGGGCCTGAACATCACCGCTGCGTGGGTGGGATTTCGACCGTTCGATGAAGGCATGACGGGACGGGCGGCCGTTGTGTGCCGGTGTACCGTGGGCTGTGGCGGGACCGGCAGGCGTGCGCCTGTGTGCCATGGGCTGTGACGGGACCGACACGGACGTCGTGTGCCGGCGTGCCGTGGGCTGTGACGGATCTGGGGGCGTTGTGTGCCGGTGTACCGTGGGCTGTGACGGGACCGACACAGACGTAGTGTGCCGGCGTGCCGTGGGCTGTGACTGATCTGGGTGCGTTGTGTTCCGGCGTGTGTCATGGGTTGTGACGGGCGTTGTGTGCCGGTGTTCCACGGGCTGTGACGGGCGTCTCGGTCGGCAGGAGATGCTGGTGTCGTGGGCGCGGCTCAAGTCGCTGGCGCTGCAGCGTCAGGAGAAGCTGTTCGGTGCGCACGAAATCCAACGCTTCAACCGCGACGCCAACGAGGCCATCTCCTGGATCAATGAGAAGGACCTCATCCTCAGCTCTGACGACAGTGGCCGCGACCTGGCCAGTGTGCAGACCTTGCAGGTCAGGCTGCCGACGCAACGCGAGGATGGGGGCTGACAAGTGTTCATGCTCCTTGGGCGACAGAGCGATGTCGGTAGATGGGTGGCTGACATTGGTGTTGAGGAGGGTGTCGGTGAATGCCAGTGCCGGTAGCCACCGTTGCGTGGGGTGTCCTGCTTCTTCTTGGTGGTCCCGTGTCCGATCGGTCGCTATTGGGCCCGGCGAAATCTGACTGGGCGAATCCGACGGCTCGACGGTGTGCGGTTTTTAAGCCGGCGTACTGGGGCGGGGCGAGTCTGACGGCTGGACAGTTTACGGCAGTTGGGCAGGCGTGCTGGGGCGGGACGAGTCTGACGGCTGGACAGTTTACGGCTGTTGGGCAGGCGTGCTGGGGCGGGACGAGTCTGGCGGCTGAGCAGTTCGCGGCTGTTGGCGACCGTCCGGACGGACGGAGACCTGCCATCGCCACAGTAGCTCAGTTCACCCCAGTGGATCGCATTTGCAGTGATTCACAACTTCGGAACAATAGCAGTGTTAATAGCTGCGTTATGTCTGATGCCCGCCCATATTCATGCTATCAGAATATTGTTGGTCGAATTTGTCATGTTTCAACGCCGTGTTATAGTTGTCGTGTTAATGTGTCCCGACATTACCGCAAGCTTTCACGTCTTACTGCGAAAAAAACACATTTCAGAACATTAGAAGTCCGTATTTGAGGATGTTACTGGTCGCGGATCACTAGGTGGCATGCGATAATGAGCGTGTCTCTTTCATCATCCAAGTCGATCCCTGGGCCAGGTTGCTCCAAACACATCGTACTTGACTGATTAATACAACGAAGAATGGCTCTTAAGTGCTCCTGGGTTTTAGACATTGCGTGAGAAGAAATGTACTTGACTGATACCCTATACTGTCTTGCCCTCAGCGCAAACACGAGGGTCTGGAGCGTGACCTGGCCGCACTCGAGGACAAGGTGATGGTGCTGGGTCAGGAGGCGACCCGTCTCTGTGGCATCCACGAGGATCATCAGGACCAGATCAAGGCCAAGAATGCCGACATTCTCGACAGCTGGAAGCAGCTGACTGCCAAGGCGCAGGTCGGTGGGGAAGACACTCGGTGTAACGCGTTATCCCATTAGCCAGATTATCTTGCCCACCAACCTTATAGTCTTACGTGTTTTTATGTAAATATCTTTGCTGCTTCTTTCCAAAATTGTGTGTGATTCCAGGTCTGTTCCACTTGCTGTGAAGCCTAAATCGCAGATGCAGATATGTTGGTGTGGTCGAAGCTATGGTTATTAATGGGTGTCCAGTTTAGACAAAATATTGTCATTATCTCGAGCTTGATGTTTTACGGAGTCAAAACGCTGCTCCTAATTTTGTTTCATGTATTCCTGCCCAATGCATCCCAAAGTTTGTTATAATAATAGTTAAGCTGTCACGTGTGGCCTTACTATTGTTCCGCCATGCAAGTTGACAGACGAAAGCTCTGCAGCGTACTACACTTCAGTCACGGCCAATATGCATCCATATTGAACATTTATAAATACTGGTACTTCCTGAGTTAGCCGGTGCTCCGGAACCATATGGCGATGTCATACGTACAGTCATGAACGTCTAATGTTGTTCCGTCCACATTCTGGTGTGGTTAGGTTAGGTTGTGCGTCACTGGTGTTGCTGGTAGTGCGCCGATGGCCAGCCGACACTGACTATGGCGCCGCCGTCCACAGAGCCGTAAGCGGGCGCTCGACGAGTCGTACTTCCTGCACCGCTTCCTGGCCGACTTCCGCGATCTGGTCAGCTGGATCAACGACATGAAGGCGATCGTGTCGGCCGACGAGCTGGCCAAGGACGTGGCCGGTGCCGAGGCGCTGCTCGAGAGGCACCAGGAGCACAAGGTGAAGCCCGGACTGGACCCGCCGGCTGCCGTCGCTGCTGGGTTCTTGCAGGCTGCACGGATCAGGCGAACAGAGGCCTTACCGCCGTCAGGTGTCCTGGGTTGGAGTTATGTGTGGTTGGTGTTGCCATCCTATTGGTGCAGTATCTTATCATTGTCAAAATGTTTCCGGATTTGAATGGGCAAGTAAGTGACATCCGGATGGGAATAATTTCCCCTCCTACCTTCAAATATCGATGGTTTTCCACTACCAACATTTCCTGTCCGTGCATTCAAAGTAGCAAACAAGCTGGTGATATCACAAAATTATGAAGTGGCTCGTTTTTCTCTTGCTGCTATCAGTTTAACCCGCGCCGTCTTTCCGGTCAAATCCTCCCACCCCGTCTCGTGGGGGGGGCGGTTGAAGACCCCCTCTAAAATTCAAACTAAGCATCGCACGAAAACGAAAGAGGTGTCATCGGAAAGCGTCGACGAGTAGGGTCCGGGTCCACCCTCCAAAACAATTTCCCCTCAAAAGTGACGTCACCAGGGGGCTAGATTTTCACGACTTCATGACTTGCATTATGTTTTTGACTCTGGGGAGTTCATTTTGGGGATATATGGAAAACAAAATTTATTTGGAATGAGAAAAGGACAGCGAAATCGACCAGGGCTATAATTTTTTGCCCCCCCCCATGTTTTTTAAATTTCAAAATTTTGAGTTTTCAAGTTTTCTTTAGTTTTCCTTTTCCAGTGGGTAGAGCAGACCGAGAAACGTTGGTGGAAGTCGACTTGCCCTAACAAAAAAAAATGCTTACTTTAGCCAGAATCCTGTATTTGAACTGCAATTTGGCAAATATGCAAACATTTATATGTAGTCCAAAACGGAAAAAAATATACCCCTATGTTTTATTGCATCCGTGAAGATAAGCAAACCCTGAAAGTTTCATTAAAATATCTGTGTCCGTTAAAGCGTGACGACTGGTTGAACTTTTTTAGAGGTGACCTCACTTGACCTTGACTAACTCGTTGACCCTAGGTGACCTGACCTCAAAACTTTGAATCAGCATGTCAAATTGATGTGGGAAAAGGTATACCAAATTTGGGCGCGCTACCGCGCGCCGTTCGTCCGCTATCCGCGAAAAACCTGAGGGGGCAGTTGAAGACACCCTCCCCCCGAGACGGGACGGCTTAAGGGTACCATATATTTGGCTAGCAAATCATGATTTGCTCCGAAATATTGTACTCTACATATTTTCTTAAACCAATTATCTACCTTCTTGCAACCTATTTCAGGAGGTTTTTCCATTTTTGACACCCAAGCTGTAATTGGAGCTTGGGACACTATCTGAGAACTTGCTCACAACGTTGAGAAGCAGTGTCCTGAACTTCATAAGTATGAGTGGAGAATTATACTTAATGATTATCCTTTTGACACAGCCTTTTCTTGTTGACATAAAGTTCCACTTTTGCTTTATATTTTGCTATTACATGTTATGAGTGACATTTCTGTCTTTGAAAGCGCGTATGGCTTTTCGCAGCAGCATTGCAGACTGGTAAAGGCAGAAATTGCACTACTGACATCACCATCATCAAACTGTTATGAAAAGTTATACAAAATCGCTCGGAAGCTCATAGGCAGCTCTATGACAAATGCAGTCGATTCGCCCATCAACTACAACGGGCGCAATAGGCATTATCCATATACACGTTCACCTATTTTCGACATCAACTGTTTAACATCACCCCTCCCCCTCCACTATACCTGAACGAAATTTCAAGATACTTTTGTGAAAGGTTCCAGTGCGTGTGGTTCGCAGCTCGTTTACAGGAAATCGTATGACTTAGGCTAGCCGGCAGTTGTATGCTGGCACCATTCAAACAGTTATCAGGCGCACATCCAACAGCCACTGTACAGCCTGCAGAGTCCTTTTGCTTCCCATCAGATTGCGATGAACACAGTACCATAGCTGTAAATGTGTGTGGAGAGAACTGTGTGGTGTACTGAGTAAAAATTGGTTCTGATGGCGAATCTATGAATGTTCGTACCGAAACGTTTATTTCGAACAATGTCGTATGGGTTTCTATTTACAATACTCACTGAGTATGGTGGTGTCGGGCACATGAGCATCGAAAGCCATATCGGCTGTCATTTGTCCAATTTTGGTCATTTTTAAATTTCAAGCCGGTAGTAAGTACTCCAAACTCCGCTGATATGAAATGTTTGATAGTTTCTGCTGGTTGTAAATTATAATTTATACCAGTATATTGGAACGACCTCCATGTTGTATCGATCGAAGTGGTTCAAGATCCAACTATATGCTGAGGTGTCGGCGCGACTCCTCGATTCGTTGGATTGCGAGTGGAAATGTCCGTGTGTCGGGTGATCCACGTGTCGCTCCCAACCTGACGACCAACACGTGTCGCTCCCAACCTGACGACCAACACGTGTCGCTCCCTGGCGACCAACACGTGTCGCTCCCAACCTGACTAGCAACACGTGTCGCTCCCACCCTGGCGACCAACACGTGCCGCTCCCAAAGTGACGACCAACGCGTCTCGCGCAGGGTGAGATCGACGCGCGCGAGGACAGCTTCCGCAGCACGATCGAGTCGGGCCAGATGCTGCTCGACTCCAGCCACGAGTCGTCCGAGGAGATCCAGGAGAAGCTGATGGTGCTGCAAGAGGAGAAGGTGCAGCTGCTCGACCTGTGGGAGGAGCGGCGCGTCCTGTACGAGCAGTGCATGGACCTGCAGCTGTTTTATCGCGACACGGAGCAGGCCGACACCTGGATGGCCAAGCAGGAGGTGAGGCCGCCGGACCGGCCGTGCGGGCCTGGGCTCGCTCTGTCTCGTACACTGGGAGCTGTCACGTGGTCGTAAAGCTTCGTGCTCTCGTATTGATGACAGGTGCCACGGTAATTAGGAAGTGGGTCTTTGTCCTTGCAAAGTGCAAGTAAAATATACCGTCCCATTGCGAAGTGGTCATCAGAACAAAGATTCTCTTTGTTATTTTTGTGGTGCTATGTTTCATCCTGGACTTGGTGGGAGTCATTGAAACACATTCAGATTCAGTCTGTATTGTAGTGTATCGCCACAAGTATGTCACGACATATTAGGCAGAATAGTTCCATTAGCAACCACATCTCTGATGTATGATAGTTTATGCGTGGACGGGAGGTTGCGACAACCTGAACTTCATCTCCAATCATTAATAGTGCAGCTGGTGTTATCATATCACAGCTAGTATGATCTTTATTAGTATTTGTTGCTTAACCTCATGATTCTGTGGTTGACGCGTCCTGAGGAACCACTGGGTATAGTCGACTGATGTTAGCCGTGGAATGTACCTGGTTGGTCCCGGTTGACCAGAGGTTGATCCGGCGTGGCGCTCCGGTGCCGTCACTGCTTCTACTCCTGTCTGACCCCGCTCTGTGGCAGGCGTTCCTCTCCAACGACGACCTGGGCGACTCTCTCGACTCTGTGGAGGCCCTGATAAAGAAGCACGAGGACTTTGAGAAGTCGCTGGCCGCGCAGGAGGAGAAGATCAAGGCGCTGAACGAGTTCGCCACCAAGCTGATCGAGGGTCACCACTATGCGGCCGACGACGTCACCCAGCGACGTGACGCGGTATGTGCGGCGTGGGGAGGGGAGGGGCCGGTGGCTTTGATTCCCTGCTAGTGTGGTATCGACGTTGAACCAACAAGGGTGTGATTGATGTTACGTTGAAGTCGGTTGCGATGGCGCTCAATTGATCTCAGGTCGCGCCAACTATGGTCCTAAACGCAATGTTGTTTCGGCGAGTGAGTGTGATTGCTCGGTCATTTCGTGGCTTGTCGAATATCTCTAGCTTAAAGGACTGGTTGCTAGTCGGGAGATGCCACACGAATGGATTTTCCCGTGATGGCTGACTCGCTGCTGACGTTTGACGTGTTTGATTCGTGTCGGTACGTCGACCGCCGTGCTCTGACCGGATGTGCGGGCCGTCAGCTGCTGGAGCGGCGCGCCCAGCTGATGGACAAGTCGGCCCAGCGGCGCGCGCGCCTCGAGGCCTCCTACCGGCTGCAGGCGTTCGAGCGCGACTGCGACGAGACCAAGGGCTGGATCAACGAGAAGCTCAAGTTCGCCAACGACGAGTCGTACCTGGTGGGTGTCGGCTCGTTCCTGTGTCCGGTCCTTTGTCGCGAACGCTCGTAGTTCCCTCTTCGTCACTCACCTGCGCGTCAGTCTATTCGGTGCCTGCTACCAGTATCAGCCTGGTTACGAATTGTCTTATGCTCAGTGTATCTGCGCTGGATGGCTAAAGGCGGCAGAGATTGTAAGCCGAATGTCACTTGATGTGTCGCGTTGTGTTGTGTAGCAGCTCGCCGTTGCCAACGAGTGACGTGTAACCTGTGTTCCGGGGCGGCCGTCAGGACCCGACCAACCTGAACGGGAAGGTGCAAAAACACCAGAATTTCGAGCAGGAGGTCAAAGCGAACACGTCCCGGATCGAGGAGCTGACGGCCGCCGGGGAAGCGCTCATCGAGAGCCGCCACTTTGCCGGGGGTGAGGACCGCCACCCAAGGCTGGCCGTGACGGGATGACTGGCCGTCAGTTTATGTTCAGAGGGAAAAGTTCAGGCAGGAATCCCATGACATGACATTTGTATGGGGACATGTTGGTGGCACATATTATACTGTTTTGTATGATTGGTGTCCTAATGGTGGTCATTACTATGCGACACCCTACGTATAATGCCGTCTCGCATCATAAACTCAACGTAGTTGAAGCGTCAGACTTTTATTTGTCATTTATTTAGAGGAGCCACGGTCTACGACATTCGTTTCTCGTATGGGCCGCCGCATGTTTGTTTTGTCCTGCTATTGATATATTATTTTCCGTGTGTTCATGTTGGGTGTGTAGCCGACATGCACATCTCGGCAAACGGCAAGCACGCATATTTCTGTCCGAAGTTCAGTTGTGAGGCGTCTGTTCGTCGCTTCGCGTCACAGACCAGAGTACCAATTCATTCAACCCTGGCTGTCTGCTTCAGACCGAATCCGTGAGCGTCTGGACGAGATCCAGCGGCTGTGGCAGAGTCTGGAGGAGGCGGCGCACGCCAAGGGTGCCAAGCTGAACGAGGCCAGCGAGCAGCAGCAGTTCAATCGCGGCCTTGAGGACATGGACCTGTGGATGTCAGAGCTGGAGGGACAGCTGATGAGCGAGGACTACGGCAAGGTGAGCTCACGATACACGGCGTACCACTGTGGATGTCTGACTTTGAGGTGCAGCTCATGAGCGAGAACTACGGGAAGGTGAGCTCACGGTGCTCGGCACACCGCTGTGGATGTCAGAGCTGGAGGGACAGCTGATGAGCGAGGACTACGACAAGGTGAGTTCACGATCCAAGGCGTACCACCGTACAGTTTGTTCCCCCTCCATCCTGCACCTCTTTTCGTAGCGTAGTGACGCCCATGACCTTGTGGAAAAAATAGCAAAGGACAATTTCCTACAGACGTTTACGAGTGGTAGTTTTGTTCATTAATTCAGGAAAAGTATCTTCCGATAACAGATGTTAGCACTCTGAGGCTGGCAAATGTACTTCATGAATGCAAGCAAGACAGATGTCCAGACGTGGTTGGATATTTTGGATAGACAATTCCACCTCTCCTTTCCTGTCCTCTCCTCACCGATTGGGGATTGTATCGCATCTCGAGTCATGAAAAAATGTATCTGGTCTGAACGGTGGTAAACAGGACAGGCTACATCGCTATTTTATATCATCAACGAGAAGTTCCTTGCGTCTGCAGGGCTGTGGCTGTCCAGGTTCATTGCGGACTCATGTCGCCACCTGAAACCGCTTCGCCCGTTTCAGGACCTGACGTCGGTGCTGAATCTGCAGAAGAAGCACGCCCTACTGGAGAACGACGTAAACTCGCATTCTGATCGTGTGGAACAGGCGCGTAAACAGGCCCAGATGTTCGCGGAGGCGCAGCATTTCGACGCGCCCAACATTGAGGTCAAGACCGGCACGCTGGTGCAGAGGTGAGCGGAACACGACGACAGAATAAATCGCAGCGGGACTGAATGGGATGACGGTATCCTTAAGTTGCCTAATTTAAACCTGGGGACGAATAGTCTAGGGGTAAGTTGCTCGTCTCGCAATCGAAAGGTTGTGAGTTCGAGGCTCACTTGTCGCTACTCTTCGTCCGCGACCAATCGGCGTGAGAGATTGGCGACGCTACATAGCTCAACGGTCGATGTGTCGTAAAACCAATAGCAACAACAACCTAATTTAAACCTAATTTAAGTGGAAGCCAACGCCTAATGGAATGTTAACTCGTGCTCTTGATGCACCACGGAGCATTCGTGCTTCTTTGTCATCCTGGGCTTTCCCGAACAAGCCCCCGTGGTATCATAAATCTTACTAACGAACTGGTATACGATAGCCCTAAAAGCCGTTTGTTTTCACGATTCTCGACTTATGACATACTTTTACCTTTTGAGATAATGTGTTATGCTCTTCAACGTTATTTTAGCCTCTCAACTTGTAGGGTTTCTGACGTCGCTACTGGTTTTTACGTTTTCATGTCATAACCCCACATATACGGGAAACAAATTGAGACAAGGTTTGAGATACTTGTGTGGTTTGTAATTCTGAATACGGACAGGAAGATTGTGCGATGATCGAACATGGGGAGCATATTTTTATTCAAACCTGTAACATGAGAATCTCAGTTTTCACTTCATAATGCATCTTTAGAACTTGATCGTATAGTAGTTCATTATCGAACAGCACCATTCAGTCTCTGAATGAGAGACTGAGAGGATTCCTTTCTGGAGAGAATAATCTTCAGGATGCTAAAATCCAGGAATTCATACCCTGGGTTTTCATCTTCAAAAAGTGTAATTGTGTAGATGCGTTTAGATCGTGTTTTGTGCTATGATTAAGCGTATATTGGGTTCAAAACTGTGTGTCACATAATTTCCGTCGTTGTAAACCATGATTTAAACTGGCTTGTCAAAGCTAGGTTTAGCCCGCCACTCCCTGTAGATTAAGCTGGCTCATCCAACGTTAAAAGTTGTAGTCACTTAGTCACAAGGGATAAAGCAAAACTACAGACCAGCGGATGCGCCTGTGTCATCTCTAACAGTCGGCTGGCATGTGCAAGTGATGCATTTAACTTGATCGAGCCTGGCCTGGCTTGACCATACAAGCTTACTCTCAAGAGTCACTGCTGCCAGAGCCTGCCCAGCAATCTGGGTTGATCTAGCACCATCTCGTTTCACCTGACCTCACCTTACGTCACCTTGTCTGAATTGCCTGGTACTTGATCCACGATCATCGGATTCCAGAGCTAATTTGAGGTGCGCTGTCGTGTTGGACTAGTCGACCCGATGCTGGCAAATGCACTCTGTAGTATGTGATGATCATGGTTGTTTGTTGATTGCTGGATTGAGTTTGTGTGATCGTACTTAATGCGTCCAATTATTTTCTGCTATGAAGTGGATGAGTGAAAATCCACCATTGTAGATCTAACGTGGATGCATGACATTTCCAACGAGTGTCAGCAGCTGTGGTAGCCGCCGTATCTGACCTGGCCCGACCTGACCCGACCTGGCGCTTGTTGCACAGATACCAGCAGCTGCAGCAGCCGACGCAACTGCGCAAGCACCGGCTGACGGAGAGTCTGCGCGTGCAACAGCTGTTCAGAGACATGGAGGACGAGGCGGCCTGGATCCGCGAGAAGGAGCCGGTGGCGGCCAGCACAAACCGAGGTGGGTACACCACACCTGCTACAGTGCGCGGGGACAGGTGGCTCGGCCGTGGAACATCCACACAGGTTGCTGGCTGACACATGAAACTCAAAGCCAGTCACGTTCCCCTGAAAGGCGTCATTCACTGATCCGCAAGGCGCTGCTTATTAATCGGTGTTCCTCTAAGAGGGATACTAACGCGAATTCGAAGTGATCTTGGCTAACTCCCTCAAGGATAAGTCGTGTCGAAATGTATATATGTATTGAGTCCGTAAGCGATGCACTATCGTTGCTTCTCGATTGCCTGGAATCCACTGAAGGAGACATATTGACAAATATTGATGGTGTCTTTGGAAAGTAAAACTGGACGGCGGAAAGTAACATGTGCTTATATTGACAGGAAAACTGTCTGACAATTCTACAACAGTTAGGTTGTATATCGGATCGCACTTTCTTTAGAAGGGATCGAAATTCGACTGTAATGTCGATCTCGTTCGAAGAGGGAACATCCTGAAAGATTGCTAACTTTTGGCGTTATTCGACCATTTCCATTGTGATATTGGCAAAGGTTGCCATTGCCAATGTTTACCTACTACAATCAAAATGTTCATCCCAACCACCGATCCCATGGCCAGGTGTTGCGTCACGATGTACTGTTGTCTGCCGGCACTAGCATGCTTGACCCATGACCGAGTGGGTGTATGGCCATGTCGTGGCTGTCGGCACCAGCATGCTTGACCCGTGACCTAGTGGGTGTTTGGCCATGCGGTGTCTATCGCCACTGGCATGCTTGAACCGTGACCGAGTGGGTGTGTGGACGTGCGGTGTCTTCCGGCACCAGCACGCTTAACTCGTGACCGAGTGGGTGTATGGCCGTGCAGGACGCGACCTGATCGGAGTGCAGAACCTGACCAAGAAGCACCAGGCGGTGGTGGCCGAGATCAACAACCACGAGCCGCGCATCGCCGCCGTGCTGCGCGACGCCGACGACCTGATGGCCGAGGGCCACTTCGCCAGCGACGAGATCCGCGCGCGCGCCGCCCAGCTGACCGACCAGTGGGACCAGCTCAAGGAGAAGGCGGCGCAGCGCCGACAGGACCTGGACGCCTCGCTGGCCGCACACCAGGTGAGCTGGCGGCGCCGCCTGACGGGATCCTGTGTCGGCTCCTGTGTCCTCCTCTGGTGAGGTGCTGCGGAACAATGTGTTGTGGCAGGTGGTGCTCGGGTGATATGCTGCGGAACAATGTGTTGTAGGTGTTACTCGGGTGAGGTACTGCAGAACAATGTGTTGCCCCTCGCGCAGATTTGGCAGTTGTAAGAGGAGGGTTATCGGAGAATCGGGTCTGTTTTTCTTCGTCGGCGGGATCCACACCATTTTAGTGGCAGAAAATTTTTGGAATTCAGCTCCCACTCTGGTTTGTACCATGTTCATATAGACAGTGGACATTTTGGCTCATGTAGTGATTAGCAATCACTGGGAGCCAGATGGAAAAAAAATCCTATGTCAGTCTTCCCCGTATAATGGTGACCAGATGCATTTTTTCAGAAATAAAGGTTTGTTTCATGGCCCATGATGCTATATGCAGCCTAATGCCCATCAAGTGAAAATATTGACTCTAGGATATGTACCCTACATGCCTCTGGTACACTCGGATCATTGATTGGCGCTTTCCACGTATCGCCATATCGATACCTGTGTCCCTCCGGTGTGAGATGCCCCTCCCCACCTTTCTCTGATGTACATCTGAAGCCACATGAGCTGTGCTGACGGCTGTGCTATGACCCATACCTCTCCGCCTCCGCAGTATCTGGCCGACGCCAACGAAGCCGAGGCGTGGATGAAGGAGAAGGAGCCGATCGCCGGCGGCCAGGACTACGGCAAGGACGAGGACTCGTCCGAGGCGCTGCTCAAGAAGCACGAGGCCATGATCACCGACCTGGAGGCGTTCCAGGCCACCATCGAGTCGCTCCGTCAGCAGGCCAACCAGTGCAGCGTGAGTCCGGCCGGCCGGATAATAAGTGTGCTCGGCTGATCACGATACAAGAGGCTCCAGATGTTCCCTGCGCTGTTGCTGGATTATCGGGACTGACATCTGGTGGTCGCGGGCAACCTCCGTTCTGCTGGATTATCTGGACTGAAGAGCTGGTGGTCTCGGCCAACCTCCCTTTCTCTGGTGTACTGGTATTTGAACTCTACAGATGGGCTAGCTGTTGTTATCGATCAGCTGCCGGTGGACTCTGGGGTGGGGATGTGCGGTCGGACAAGCTTGCGCTTCTTGGCTGCCCCCACCCCACGAGCGCTTGATGCTGGGATCTGAGGACGGGTGACTCTGTTCTCCAGCCCCTCGGTGTCTTGGTGTGTCTTCGTGTGTGGGAGAGTAATTAAGTCCCTTCGCGCGGTTCGCGTTATCGTTGAGTGGACGTCGTAGCGTATCGAATGGCCGTGCCATGTGCTGCTCAGCTAGTGCAGTATAGCCGGTGCCGTCGAGGGGCAGGGTGGCAGCTTGGTTCCTGACCTGCCCTGTCTTTCGCCGCAGCAACACGAGACGCCCGTGGCCGATATCACTGGCAAGGAGTTCGTGCAGGCGCTGTACGACTACACCGAGAAGTCGCCGCGAGAGGTGTCCATGCGCAAGAATGACGTGTTGACTCTGCTCAACTCTAACAACAAAGTGAGTAGAGCCGTCTGCCGGGCCGCTTTAAGTCGCCGGAACGGGATGGGTTCAGATGTAAGCGCGAACTGAAATGTGCCGGTAGTTGTGCATATCACTGATATGAATATATAATTTGTACTTTGAGTGACTTATTCCTAGTTCAGCCAATGAAAGTTGTTTGCCTTTTAAATGTTCCCGGTGTGTCATTGACTGAAGTGTTATTATGCTCCATCCGTTACATTGTTGTATTCGATCTTCCGCTGTTCCATCAACCATGTCGTTTGCGATCATTTGTGCGAATAACTTTCTTCATTGGGATTCGTATTTCCCCCGGTGCCGTGCTGCCGTCTGTTTGTGACCGACGCCCTCCCCACGCAGGACTGGTGGAAGGTGGAGGTGAACGACCGACAGGGATTTGTGCCGGCCGCCTACGTGAAGAAGATCGACTCGGCGCTGACCGCGTCTCAGCAGAACCTGGCCGACGCCAGTTCCATCGCCAACCGGCAGAACCAGATAGAGGTACGCTGGCTGCTCCGGCGGTGTTGCCCGCGGCGATGCCGTGCTGTTCTGCCTCGCGGTGTATCGCGCATCACTGCACTGCACTCGAGCGTTCCGTACTGTAATGACACGGATACGTCATAAACACTCGAACCCTCTGTACTGTAATGGCACTGGTACGTCATAAACACTCGAACCCTCTGTACTGTAATGACACGGGTACGTCATATACTTGGCATTGTCAGGGTGTTGTCCTTCACTTTATTTCCCCTGCATGTGTTCAGTTGCAGTGCATCTGGTCCGGACCTATAAGTATTTTGATGCGCCACAAATTATCTGTCAAGTATACATTTTAAAAGCAATTTTAGTAGTATATGCATGCATCATTTTGCGTTTTCACCACTGATATTTACTGCGATATAAGTCAGATGGGCGCCAAATGATCAAACCTGGTCAATGCGCCCTCAAACTGAAATAACCAACCAGTAGTGTAAGTCAGAACTAACTAAGAAATGGATGAAGAAGTAGAATAGTGGCTAGTGCGTTCATGGGAATTTCGGAGTCGACTCATCCCTAGCTTCATGGGCGTAAAATGTCCGCGCAGTTGACGCGCCCCAAAACGCAAAGCCATCACCACCATCTCTAGCTTCTCAGATGAGCGGCAACCCAATGGTGTGATGTATGCGGCGCTAAATGGTGCTGGTGGTTGAACCCGCTGGGAAGTCCTGCAGTTCTCCTTTTGACAGATCAGTAATACATGGCTTCCGAAATTGCATTATTGCTGTTATGACAAGCTTGGATGTCCTGCAGAATTCCGTGTTGTGGGTGGTTAGCCAGAGCGTTCAAAGGGCCATTTTCGAACGGCTTGGGGACAGCGGCACAGACTGAGCTATCTGGCGATCAGAGATAGAGCGGCGTCACCGCGTCAGCTGTGGTGGCCGTCGGCGGGGCTATGGAGGTGGCCGGGCGAGAGACCAGGCCGCCACCGTGCCGACCCTGGCTCTGTCTGCCAACTCGAGCACTGTCGACCTGCGTGGTGCCGTCCCGACGAACCCGGTCGACACTGATTGCGCTCAGCTGGGGTCTGAGTGGTGCACCGCTCCCAAGTGACCGCCGGCCATGCCGAGGGATTAATTGGACTAATCGGGAGCCAATCAGCCGACCCCCACCACCATCACCACAGTAACCAGCCGCGGCACGCGACCGACAGATGGGCGGCATCATCGACCGGCGGTCTCCGTGCGTGTCGTGTTTACTGCCTACACCCTCACGCGTCTGTCCACCACCCGGTAACGTGTCCCATTGGAGGTATGTCTGCGAAACGGAGCGGGCGTCTGAGCTTTTAGACACCTGAACTAGTGGCACTAAACGGCCGAAGCGCCATACCCTAAGCAGGAACACCACAGCCAGACACTGATGGGCCTCACGTGGCTTTTGCTCGCCATTTCAGAACCAGTACCAGAACCTGCTGGCGCTGGCCAACGAGCGCAAGCACAAGCTGCGCGAGACGGTGAAGGCGTACGTGCTGGTGCGCGAGGCGGCCGAGCTGTCGCAGTGGATCCGCGACAAGGAGCAGCACGCCGACGTGGAAGACGTCGGCGACGACCTGGAACAGGTGGAGGTGCTGCAGAAGAAGTTCGACGACTTCCAGGCGGACCTGAAGGCCAACGAAGTGCGGCTGGCCGAGATGAACGAGATCGCCGTCCAGCTGTTGACGCTGGGCCAGACTGAGGCGGCACTGCGTATCCAGACGCAGATCACGGTGAGTGCTGAGGACAGACCAGGCTCGTGGTGGTCACAGGTACTGTGTGGTGAGGACAGACCAGGCTCATGATGGACACAGGTACTGAGTGGTGGGGACACACCGGGCTCATGATGGGCAGGTACTGAGTGATGAGGACACACCAGGCTCGTGATGGATACAGGTACACATGCGAATACAATGCGAGTAAGTATCATTCAGGCCCAGGTATATGACGAGCCTAGACACTGACCAGTGATGTATACAGATGCAGGCCAGCAACAGATACATACAATGGCTACGGGTCGATACAAGATACGGACACAGACTACAGACCAGTGAAAGATCCAACACGGTTGAAGGACAGGTTGTAGGCTGGTGACTGTGCAAAAGCACATGCCAGCAGTGGATACAGCTTTGACAGATGGAGATGCAGTTACAGGTCATTGCGCCGGTGCAGGAGCCGAAGGACAGGGGCTGTAGCCCCCCCATGTATGACTTACAGCCCCCCTACTCACACACATACACACACGATCTGGATTCGGACGCAGCAGAGACCTGAAGTTATATTGCGGTCTCCCTTCCTGCTCAAGGATTTATTGTACGCTCTGAATAGTTTTGCCAATTTCATGGGAGTGTATCACAACTCTCCGGTGCCAAGCTCGTGAGTACATCAAGTAACAGTTCTCTCAGCTGTCGCGTTCTGGTGACTTTCTTTGGACGAGCATCGCCTATTCCACTGCTGTGTGTAGTCGATCTGCCGTACTTTGTTTTATGTCGTGTTCGCTTGGGGTGTCACGCCCACGTCCAACATACAGTGCTCAGTAGCCAAGGACTTGCTGAGATAATCTGTATGCAGATAGCATTCCCCAGCAGCTGATGAACTTGGGTGTAACGGCGTTAATTTAATCACACGCCACGCGATGACGCGGCTCGTCAGTTAGATCAGGCGGCGGGCTGACTACGGCGCCTCTGCTCCCAGGCCGCTTGTGATACGTCCCGTGGCCCAATGTAGCCCAAAGGCGTACTCGCCGCCTTGTGCAGCAAAAATGGTGGCACTGTACAATTTGTGATACTCGAGACCGACGCTGCCGCACGGCGAGCGTAGCGACCCGATGAGCTGTCGTTACGGCCGCCGGGCGTGGTGACACCGATGAGCTGTCGTTATTGCTGCGGGCGTGGTGACCCGATGGCTTCGTTACGGCCGCCGGCTAGTGACACATGAGCTGTCGTTATTGCCCGACGTAGTGACATGCTGTCTTATGGCCGCGGGCTGTGACACCGATGAGCTGTCGTTATTGCTGACGGACGTAGTGACACCGGTGAGCTGTCGTTACGGCCGCTGGACGTGGTGACACCGATGGGCTGTCGTTACGGCCGTCGGGCGTGGTGACACCGGTGAGCTGTCGTTATTGCTGACGGACGTAGTGACACCGATGAGCTGTCGTTATTGCTGCTGGACGTGGTGACACCGATGGGCTGTCGTTACGGCCGCCGGGCATGGTGACACCGATGAGCTGTCGTTATTGCTGCCGGACGTAGTGACACCGATGAGCTGTCGTTATTGCTGACGGACGTAGTGACACCGGTGAGCTGTGAGTGTCGTTATGGCCGCTGGACGTGGTGACCATTAGAGTGTCGTTATGGCCGCTGTGGTGACACCGATGGCTGTCGTTACGCTGCCCGTGGTGACACCGGTGAGCTGTCGTTACGGCTGCCGGACGTGGTGACACCGATGAGCTGTCGTTACGGCCGCCGGACGTAGTGACACCGATGAGCTGTCGTTACGGCCGCCGGACGTGGTGACACCGGTGAGCTGTCGTTACGGCCGCCGGGCGTGGTGACACCGATGGGCTGTCGTTACGGCCGGTGGACACTAGCGTGACGAGCACGGTGCCGCCGCAGGATCTGAACCAGAAGTGGACCAAGCTGCAGGAGGTGACGCAGGAGCGCGCCAACCAGCTGGGCTCGGCGCACGAGGTGCAGCGCTTCCACCGCGACGTGGACGAGACGGTCGACTGGATCCAGGAGAAGGACGGCGCGCTCAACAACGACGACTGCGGTACGGACCGTGGGCAGACGCCGCCAACAGCCAACCCGTTGAGAACGCTCGTGCGGGGTTGATCAAATTGGCTGAGCACCTGAATTTTCGCTTCCATAGGATTATCCTGGCCAGAAAATTATGTTCGTTTTTATCATTCGGGGCTGTTTCGCAATCAACTGGTCCGTGATAAGTGCCTCAAGATTCACCTGGAAGTACAAACCGAGATTCTGGTGCCACGTGTTTGAAGAAGCATATCCTCTTCATGTTGAATTAGCCGAACATTTTCCTTTCCAGTATTACGAAGTGCAAATCCAGCCCTGCTTGCGGGTGATTTAGCGCGCATGTTGTGAGACATTTGGAGCGTGATCGTGGCTCGGGGCCTGGTGAAGCGTGTAATTTTCAACCTCGTTGGACGGACCGTGCGATACATTCTAATCGTACGTCGGTAAGTTGTCATATATGCAGACACGACCCATTTGGTGGTCGGCGTACACGGAAATCGAAATATGTTCGTGGTGAGCTCTACAGCTCGTGACTAGACTAATCGTTGTAGTACAGTTGGACGTCTGTGGCTTGCTCCAGGGTGAGCTCTGACGTTCGGAATCCTGTCGGCAGGAAAGGACTTGCGCTCGGTGCAGACGCTGCAGCGCAAGCACGAGGGTCTGGAGCGTGACCTGGCGGCGCTGGGCGACAAGATCCGCCAGCTGGACGACGCCGCCAACCGGCTGATCCAGACGCACCCCGACCAGTCCGACGCCATCTACCAGAAGCAGCGCGAGATCAACCAGCAGTGGACGCAGCTCACCAGCAAGGCCAACATGCGCAAGGAGAAGCTGCTCGACAGCTACGACCTGCACCGCTTCCTGTCCGACTACCGCGACCTGATGTCGTGGGTGAACACGACGCGCGGCCTGGTGTCGGCCTACGAGCTGGCGCAGGACGTGACCGGCGCCGAGGCGCTGCTGGAGAGGCACCAGGTGGGTGGCGGCCCGGCGCGGTCTCGCCTCCGGTCACGACTTGGCCTCGGCTGCAGTAGGTGGCGTCGTGTGGCGTGGTTCTGCAACAGATTTCCTGTCGTGACACCTCTGTGCTTCGTTTGAGACACGTGTAATTCTGGTGCTGGTTGAAGCATCGAATATCTTACTTAGGGGGACCAATTCTGTATTCTCCTTCATGTGTATGAAGGGGGATGTCCCTTGGACAAAGGGAGAACACAGAAAACATTTTGGCTGGTGCCATTGTGGACTCGGCCTAGATGCCAGCTACCATGCACTCCGAACCCTACTGGCGAGCATTATTTTGGGACTAATGCAAAGTAGGGACCTTTTATGCTAGCCTAATTATGCCCTGAATTTTGCGTGCGTAATTTTGTGTCCTCATTAAACGCAGCAGATCAACGGCATTGTATGTGCAAATACCGTGTATGCCTCACCTTGTGGGCTGCTCAGTTCCATGGTACAGGCTGTCCGCCACAGCAGGCGCGCGCTCTGGATTGGTCTGCGCCGCGGCTGTGCTGCAGTACTGCGGTCTCGCGGCTTACGGTCCGGTACGGTCTGTCCACAGGAGCACCGCACCGAGATCGACGCGCGCTCCGGCACCTTCCAGGCGTTGGAGGTGTTCGGGCAGGAGCTGCTCAAGTCCGGCCACTACGCCAGCCCCGAGATCCAGCAGCGACTCGAGGAAATGAACCTGGCGCGCCAGGAACTGGAAAAGTACGCGCTCACTTAACAGAAATGCTGTATCATATGTGCGGGCAGTGGTCAGAACGAATGGGGGAACAGTTGTAAATAATTGGAGTAAATTGATATACTCCCACGTTTTCATTTGGTTTCAGTGTTTTGCCATTGCTTTGATTTTAGGGAGCTCCTTGATGTATATCAGAGCTCTGGCGACTCACGACTGAAAGCCGGAAGTTACTGGAATGAAATATGATTTTATAAAATAGCAATACTTTCGAGTTAGTTCAACATCGACTAGTACCGCAAAGAAGATTACAATTGTCTGGGTAGCATTGCCCCCTGCATCCACACTGCTCCATAATGGGGTCCACATCGTGGAGTTGTCTACATCCTGGGACCGCATCCTGGAGCTGGACGGCTCCAAGGTGAGGTGTGATGTCCAGCCCGGATAATGTGTCGTGCCCCGCGCCGCAGGGCGTGGATCGAGCGGCGCATGCAGCTGGACCAGTGTCTGGAGCTGCAGCTGTTCTACCGCGACTGCGAGCTGGCCGAGAACTGGATGCAGGCGCGCGAGGACTTCCTCGCCTCGGACGAGGTGGACGCCGCCAAGGGCGACAACGTCGAGGCGCTCATCAAGAAGCACGAGGACTTCGACAAGGCCATCTCGGCGCAGCAGGAGAAGATCTCGGCGCTGACCACGTTCGCCGACCAGCTGATCGCCGCCGACCACTACGCCGGCGGCGACATCGACGGCAAGCGCGCCGAGGTGCTGGAGCGCTGGCGCAACCTCAAGGACGCGCTCATCGACAAGCGCAGCAAGCTGGGCGAGTCGCAGACGCTGCAGCAGTTCTCGCGCGACGCCGACGAGATGGAGATGTGGATCACCGAGAAGCTGCAGTCGGCCACCGAGGAGTCGTACAAGGACCCGTCCAACATCCAGTCCAAGCACCAGAAGCACCAGGCGTTCGAGGCGGAGCTGGCGGCCAACGCCGACCGGATCGGCACCGTGCTCACCGTCGGCCAGAATCTGATCGACAAGCAGCAGTGCGCCAGCGGCGAGGAGGCCGTCCAGCAGCGGCTCGCCTCGATCGCCGAGCAGTGGGAGTTCCTCACGCAAAAGTCATCCGAGAAGAGCATGAAGCTGAAGGAGGCCAACAAGCAGCGCACGTACGTGGCGGCCGTCAAGGATCTCGACTTCTGGCTCGGCGAGGTGAGTGCCTCGGAATGTGGGAGTTTTGATTCGGTCCGTTACCCTTCCGATTATCGATTCGTGACCCGTGCCAATTCGTATCGTTGTGGGAATCGTGGCGATCTGTACCTTCCATGTATCCAATCAGCACATGAAGCCAGACGCCATCATTGGTGTCCTAAAATGGTGTGTAATATGGCTAGCCAAAACTAGTACATGGTGAAGCTAGATGCTACTATTGATGTGCGTAAATGGTGTGGTATAATACGGCTAGCTAGGTTACCCATAGTTTTACTAACGTTTTGTGGGATGAGTATCGTTGATGTGCCAGCATGTGGTTCGTTCGGGACGCCCATACTGTGTTCGGAACTGACACGTCGACAATATCCCGGAATTACAAATTTTGCGTGGAAGTGAGCACCTTGTTATCTTATCTTGTTTATCCAGCATTATCTTGTTTTGATTTCAGGCAGAAGTTTTTGGCTTCATGTATTTGCCGCACGTGCGGCAGAACTGCATTCAACTACATTGGTTCATCCCATGTTTTAGAGCATTTTATTTTGGCATAATAATGCGGAAAACGTGTTGCGAACAGCTACCGTTCCTCCCACTCTGTCGTTTTTTTTGTTTTGTTGTAATATTGTTAACTTCTTCCGACGCCATTGCACTCCGATGTGTCGTCTTACGTGTCGCGTCTCGTTTATTTCCAGACGTATCTATATTAAGCCACATACGTTGTGGGTACCACTTGACCTCAATGTGCTAAGCTATCACAGTCCTCTGTCCGATCTCGTGTATGTTTTGTCCTGCTCGAACCTTGTTATAATCATCGTGTGCGTAGGCCTTGCCTTTGTGGTATTCGCCGTGCCACTAAAAATGTGCAAATGTATATTTATGTCGGATATTGGCTTTGTGTGGGACAAATATCGTAGTGTCAGAAAAAATATAGCCAATAATATATTCCGACTGGTCTGTGACGCCTATTATGAGCATTTACTACTCTAATGTAACGATTATGATATGGTCTGATTGCTCCGATTGCTCGGACATGACTGTTTTGTGCTGATTGTTGTGCTATAATCCCTCTGAAATGACTGTTGTGCAATGGCATGACTGTTTTGTGTCTGACATGACGGTTGCGTTCTGATTGCTCTGATATGATTATGTCGTGCTCTAGCATGACTTGTGCTCCGACATAGCTGTTGTGCTCTGATTGACACGAACATACGTCTTCAGGTTGAGTCGCTGATGACGGCCGAAGACTCTGGCAAGGACCTGGCGTCCGTGCAGGACCTGATGAAGAAGCACGACCTGGTGGAGAACGACATCGCCGCGCACGAGGATCGCGTCCACGACATGAATCAGCAGGTGTGTGCCTCCGCCGGGCGGTTGTCTGTTGACGTGTCGTGAGACTGTGTGGGTGGGTGGGTGACCTGGCCACCGTCTGTTGACGTGTCGTGAGACTGTGTGGGTGGGTGGGTGACCTGGCCACCGTCTGTTGACGTGTCGTGAGGCTGTGCGGGTGGGTGACCTGGCCACCGTCTGTTGACGTGTCGTTGCTGTGAGACTGGGTGGGTGGGTGACCTGGCCACCGTCTGTTGACGTGTCGTGAGACTGTGTGGGTGGGTGGGTGACCTGGCCACCGTCTGTTGACGTGTCGTGAGACTGTGGGTGACCTGGCGTCTGTTGGCGTGTCGGGAGGTTTGGGGGGGGTGACCTGGCCACCGTCTGTTGACGTGTCGTGAGGCTGTGGGTGGGTGGGTGACCTGGCCACCGTCTGTTGGCGTGTCGTGAGACTGTGTGGGTGGGTGACCTGGCCACCGTCTGTTGACGTGTCGTGAGACTGTGTGGGTGGGTGGGTGACCTGGCCACCGTCTGTTGACGTGTCGTGAGGCTGTGTGGGTGGGTGGTGGGTGACCTGGCCACCGTCTGTTGACGTGTCGGAGGCTGTCGGTGGGTGGCTGTGCGGGTGGGTGGGTGACCTGGCCACCGTCTGTTGACGTGTCGTGAGACTGTGTGGGTGGGTGACCACCGTCTGTTGACGTGTCGTGAGTGGTGACCTGGCCACCTTGACTTCGTGATGGGGTGGGTGGGTGACCTGGCCACCGTCTGTTGGCGTGTCTGTGAGGGTGGGTGGGTGACCTGGCCACCGTCTGTTGGCGTGTCGTGAGGCTGTGGTGGGTGGGTGACCTGGCCACCGTCTGTTGACGTGTCGTGAGGCTTGGGTGGGTGGGTGACCTGGCCACCGTCTGTTGACGTGTCGTGAGGCTGTGCGGGTGGGTGGCCCGGCCCCCCCCTTTTGTGGTGAGGCTGTGGGGTGGGTGACCTGGCCACCGTCTGTTGACGTGTCGTGAGGTGTGGGGTGGGGGGTGACTGGCCACCGTCTGTTGCGTCGTGAGGCTTGGTGGGGTGGGTGACCTGGCCACCGTCTGTTGACGTGTCGTGAGGCTGTGGGTGGGTGACGTGTCGTGAGGCTGTGTGGGTGGGTGACCTGGCCACCGTCTGTTGACGTGTCGTGAGGCTGTGGTGGGTGGGTGACCTGGCCACCGTCTGTTGACGTGTCGTGAGGCTGTGGGTGGGTGGGTGACCTGGCCACCGTCTGTTGACGTGTCGTGAGGCTGTGCGGGTGGGTGACCTGGCCACCGTCTGTTGGCGTGTCGTGAGACTGTGGGTGGGTGGGTGACCTGGCCACCGTCTGTTGACGTGTCGTGAGGCTGTTGGTGGGTGGGTGGGTGGGTGACCTGGCCACCGTCTGTTGGCGTGTCGTGAGACTGTGAGGCTGTGGTGGGTGGGTGACCTGGCCACCGTCTGTTGACGTGTCGTGAGGCTGTGTGGGTGGGTGGGTGGGTGACCTGGCCACCGTCTGTTGACGTGTCGTGAGGCTGTGCGGGTGGGTGGACCTGCCCCTTTGTGGGGTGTGGGGGGGTGGGTGGGTGACCTGGCCACCGTCTGTTGACGTGTCGTGAGACTGTGTGTGTGGGTGGGTGGGTGACCTGGCCACCGTCTGTTGACGTGTCGTGAGGCTGTGTGGGTGGGTGGGTGACCTGGCCACCGTCTGTTGGCGTGTCGTGAGGCTGTGTGGGTGGGGTGGACCTGGCCACCGTCTGTTGACGTGTCGTGAGGCTGTGCGGGTGGGTGACCTGGCCACCGTCTGTTGACGTGTCGTGAGACTGTGTGGGTGGGTGACCTGGCCACCGTCTGTTGACGTGTCGTGAGACTGTGTGGGTGGGTGGGTGACCTGGCCACCGTCTGTTGACGTGTCGTGAGGCTGTGTGGGTGGGTGGGTGTGGCCACCGTCTGTTGGCGTGTCGTGAGGCTGTGGGTGGGTGGGTGACCTGGCCCCCGTCTGTTGCGGTCGTGAGGCTGTGGGGTGGGGTGACCTGGCCACCGTCTGTTGCGTGTCGTGGGTGCGGGTGGGTGACCTGGCCACCGTCTGTTGGCGTGTCGTGAGACTGTGTGGGTGGGTGGGTGACCTGGCCACCGTCTGTTGACGTGTCGTGAGGCTGTGTGGGTGGGTGGGTGACCTGGCCACCGTCTGTTGGCGTGTCGTGAGACTGTGTGGGTGGGTGACCTGGCCACCATCTGTTGACGTGTCGTGAGACTGTGTGGGTGGGTGGGTGACCTGGCCACCGTCTGTTGGCGTGTCGTGAGGCTGTGTGGGTGGGTGACCTGGCCACCGTCTGTTGGCGTGTCGTGAGGCTGTGGGTGGGTGACCTGGCCACCATCTGTTGGCGTGTCGTGAGACTGTGTGGGTGGGTGGGTGACCTGGCCCCCGTCTGTTGGCGTGTCGTGAGACTGTGTGGGTGGGTGACCTGGCCACCGTCTGTTGACGTGTCGTGAGGCTGTGCGGGTGGGTGGGTGACCTGGCCACCGTCTGTTGACGTGTCGTGAGGCTGTGCGGGTGGGTGGGTGACCTGGCCACCGTCTGTTGACGTGTCGTGAGGCTGTGCGGGTGGGTGGGTGACCTGGCCACCGTCTGTTGGCGTGTCGTGAGCTGCTGTGGGGTGGGTGGGTGACCTGGCCACCGTCTGTTGGCGTGTCGTGAGACTGTGTGGGTGGGTGGGTGACCTGGCCACCGTCTGTTGGCGTGTCGTGAGACTGTGTGGGTGGGTGACCTGGCCACCGTCTGTTGACGTGTCGTGAGGCTGTGCGGGTGGGTGGGTGACCTGGCCACCGTCTGTTGGCGTGTCGTGAGACTGTGTGGGTGGGTGACCTGGCCACCGTCTGTTGGCGTGTCGTGAGACTGTGTGGGTGGGTGACCTGGCCACCGTCTGTTGACGTGTCGTGAGGCTGTGTGGGTGGGTGGGTGACCTGGCCACCGTCTGTTGACGTGTCGTGAGGCTGTGCGGGTGGGTGACCTGGTTGAGCACAGCGCTGTCGTTGGGTCGGTAGATTGCCGCCGGCGTGAGAGGGATGCTACACACTGACGAATAATGCCGCCGCCGCCGTTAGCCAGTGCTGCTGGAGGACGGTCCGGGGCGGTGGTGTCCTGGCGCGGGAAACGAGTCACCCTCTTCCACCGCTGCGTACGGTGGTCTCCCCTGGTTGCGACCTCTGCTCATACGCTGGCGGTACCTGCCCGTAGTTGTAACCATTGACCACTGGTGGTGGTATATGTGTATGTGTCTGCGATCATTCCCCGCTGTCCCGCTGGTGAAGTATGTTCCTTGCTGTGACTGAAGGCGGAGATATACCGCTATCCTACTGCGTGGAGTGTCCGCCTCCGTCTGTAATCGTACTGTCTGTGATGTTCTCCTGTTCCTGTTTCATCCCCCATGTCTTCCCCTGACTGTGATTTTGGTCTGCACTGTTTGGCCGCCGGCGGTGGCTGCACCCGTCTGCGACGCTGACGGGCGTCGTTCACCGACAGGCGGACTCGCTGGTTGAGTCTGGCCAGTTCGACACGGCCGACATCCAGGAGAAGCGCGAGTCGGTGAACGAGCGGTTCACGCGCGTGCAGAACCTGGCGCAGCACCGGCGCGCCCGGCTGGCCGAGGCACTCACGCTGCACCAGTTCTTCCGCGACATCGCCGACGAGGAGAGCTGGATCAAGTACGCAATCGCCGCATCGGTTTAACAGCAGTTAGCCGGGGCTTCTAGGCTTACAAGGGAGATTAGTTGTCTCAGAGTGATTGTGTTGTTTTGGCGCTACCAAAGACAGGAAGTCGCAACGACCACTACCATGCATTTCGGCAGCTTCACTGTTTGCGAATTCGGACTATGTTCTATGAATCTGTGCATCGTGTCAGGGTACAAAATCATTGTGTTAACACTAGTTCGGCTCGACTGATGCAGGTTTGCATTCGGTTTTCATATCATCACAATGTATGAAAACTTGACGTCATTTGTAGCCCGGATAAATGAATCTGCGTATGACACGGAACTAGCATTATACAACATGCAATGCGTTCAGCCGTGATCATTCTTCAGTGGGGGTGTGATGCGTCGTGCATAATTGAGCACGTACTTGGCGCAGTAATTTGTGACCCGGCCGGCGTGCCGACTCCCGAGAACAAAGGGGCAATGCGACGCGTGTTTAGCGGCTGGGAGTTCTCCCAATGATGTTATTCTTTGCTCGAAACGGCGGTAGTTGTGTTGCGCTCCGCGCCACAGTTTACGAGGCCTTTGCCCGGCGGCGCGACCGGGCTTGTTATTCTCCGGACGGGCCGCAGGTGTTGCTGGAATGGAGCTAGTTCACTTTGCCGCAAATGTGAAGCGCTCGTCCATTCTCTGGACTACCTGGGGACACAGTCTGCTCGCAGTATCACAGCATAGAGGGAAGTTGCAGTTACGAAGACTGTTCATTGCATTGAGCAGTCTTGAGAGTAGTTGATAATTATTTGCAATGTTTCGCATGCTATTTGAACGTTCAGTCCTGGCATTGGTTAGGGTTGGCAATTAGCAGATTAAATTAACATTCCACCATAATAAATTCATTCACAACTCGCTGGTATCCGGCGTTGGCGATTGTTCTAGCCAGAGCTGAGCCTTAATCCAAATTTATCATGTCACAGGCCATCACTATTGTGCTTTATGATCAGTTACAGCAGCATTGTGCTGAGTAGATGACCAATTACTTCTGGGCCGCGTTTTGGTGTGTTTTGATCATGAAAGGCATCTACGGAAAATCAATGGCATCCAATGTCCACCGCTTTGGTCCCAGGATGAATAGTTTCGTCGCTGCATGACCGACGTGGTCGATGTGCCCCTAAGTCTAAATAACAAACTAGACTCTTTCGTCATCGGATGCCTTGTCAGCCATTCCGGCGCAGATAGTGGTTGTTATTGATGTTCACTGACGGGGGTCTTATAGGAATGAACGGTGCCTTATGCAACTCCGTGGCTCTCACTTACCTCCTCGGCTAAAAATGCGAAAAAGCAAACGATATGCGATCACGTCCGATCCGTTCGCCAGTGACACGCCCACCGCTACCTCGCCAGGGAGAAGAAGCTGCTGGTGGCCTCGGAGGACTACGGCCGAGACCTGACAGGCGTACAAAACCAGAAGAAGAAGCAGAAGCGCATGGAGACGGAGGTTGGGTCGCACGAGCCTGCGTTGCAGCGCGTGCAAGAGTCGGGCCAAAAGCTGATGGAGGTCAGCACCGCGTCTGAGATACCGCAGATCGAGAACCGCATCCGCCAGCTGGACCAGGCGTGGTCGGAGCTGCGCCACACCTCGGCCGCCCGCACGCAGAAGTTGGACCAGAGCCTCATCTACCAGACGTTCCTGGCCAAGCTGGAGGAGGAGGAGGCGTGGATCAGCGAGAAGCAGCAGCTGCTGGCCGTCGACGACTACGGCGACAACATGGCGGCCGTGCAGGGCCTGCTCAAGAAGCACGACACGTTCGAGACGGACCTGTCCGTGCACACCGACCGGCTGCGCGACGTGCTGGCCCAGGGCGAGCAGCTGGTGGCGGACGGCAACCACCACGCCGATCAGATCCGCGCCCGGTCCGAGCAGCTCGAGAGCAAGCTGGACAACCTGGCGCAGCTGGCGCGCCGCCGCAAGGAGAAGCTGCAGGACAACTCGGCCTACCTGCAGTTCATGTGGAAGGCCGACGTGGTGGAGAGCTGGATCGCCGACAAGGAGGCGCACGTCAAGTCCGAGGACTTCGGCCGCGACCTCAGCACCGTGCAGACCCTGCTGACCAAGCAGGAGACATTCGACGCAGGTGGGTGGAACGACCGGCCCGGTGGGTCACTGGACCGCCCGCCGTCGCCGCAACCGTGCCTAACTGGCTTTGTTCGCAGTTCGACGTGCTGAAATGGCGCTTGTGGCACTTATACCGCGACTTCGGTTGGATTCTAATGACCGAATTATGCTAAATAGGCTCCTCGTGTTATTAAACGTCGATAACTTCGATTTGATTTACTTTTCCAGTATTTCTGGAGTCGAAATATTGGAATGAGATGATAGCATGGATGCAATTTAAGTGCAATATAAATGGCGGCCGTTGTTTAGTGGATGTGTACTCGAATGCCAGCCGTCAGCGTTTAGTAGGCTGGGCGGCTCCTCGCTGCATATCTCACTCCCCGTCCAATAGCCTCCGACGCACTGCTGCTGTCTTCCCCATTGACGATTAATGGTCCTGAAGTTCTGGTCGAGCACCAATGGACATAGTCAACTGCACCCCATTCAATACCGTGCGTCTTGCAGCACACCTGTTCACATTGTCGAATAATGTCGAATAATCTTCACATTCTCGTTTTCTGGTGGACGCTTCTTTCGGCATCAATTACTTTATTTCTTGCCATGCCTTTTTACACCCTTTCGTCGCATTATTCACCGCCTTTGATTGCAACCAACTCATTGCAAACCGGCTGTATCATTGCGGCCTTGCATACATGCTCCTCCCATCTCCCACTACACGCATTGCCACATGCAACAATGTCCTTGTCCGCCCTCACGTTTATTCCGTAGCCCACCTGACCTGTATCTGAAATTGTATTCTACTCTTTTAACTTGCATGCCCTAACCTCCACTCGTATCCTTACTCCACCTCACAACGTGCACCTTATTTTCATCCCCCTCTCACTCGCATATGCTCTTCTGACCTGTACCGCTCACGCCTGACCCGACCATGCTCCAACCATGCTCCAAACATGCTTCGACCATCAGGTCTTCATGCGTTCGAGCTGGAGGGCATCCAGAACTTCACGTCGCTGAAGGACCAGCTGGTGTCGGCCGGTCACGAGCAGTCCGCCGCCATCCAGCGTCGTCATGGCGACGTGATGAGTCGCTGGCAACAGCTGCTGGCGCACAGCCAGGAGCGCAAGCAGCGCCTGCTCGCCATGCAGGACCAGTTCAGACAGATCGAGGAGCTGTACCTGCTGTTCGCCAAGAAGGCGTCCGCGTTCAACTCGTGGTTCGAGAACGCCGAGGAGGACCTCACCGACCCGGTGGGTGGTGGACGCGCTCGCCGCAGGCTCGGGGGGATTGGCGGCGTCCCAGTGCGCGCGGGGGCCCGCTCGAACATGCATGCGCCGTTATGGCAGACCTAATGGTATTCCCGTGCCGTGCGATCTCTGGTGCCAAATGAAACGATTGAGCACGGTCCCGTTTGTGACTCCAGGGACGGCGAACCTAGGATTCCTCTTGGCCTCGGCTGGCCAGCACTTACCTAACTATCGCTCACTGTATCAACTCACCTGACACGGTTGGGTGGTCTACAACCCTACCACTGTCACGGACCATGGATAACTAGCTATAGTTACGAACCAGTCTGGTCCAGGTGGGAATGTCGTCGACTGACACGACCATGACCATGACTGCGATGGTACTGACGGCATCTGACGTCCGTTTCGCGGGTGTTGCGTCGCCAGGTGCGCTGCAACTCCACCGAAGAGATCCGCGCGCTGCGGCTGGCCCACTCGCAGTTCCAGGAGTCGCTGGTGTCGGCGCAGGCCGACTTCGACGGTCTGGCCGCCCTCGACCAGCGCATCAAGTCCTACAACGTCGGCCCCAACCCCTACACCTGGTTCACCATGGAGGCGCTCGAGGACACGTGGAAGAACCTGCAGAAGATTATCCAGGTGAGTGGCGGCGCGTGCTTGCGCGGTCGAGTCGCGCTCCGGCCGGCTCCCCGTCCAGCCTGCTCTACTGAAATGCAGCTGCTGCCCAGCGCATCTGTTATCGTCCGTAGCTAGCGCAGTCTGGGTCGGAGCGATGCCAACTTTCGGTGCAGCTTTGAATGGCTTCCGGCTGAACTCTGCCGGAATGGGCCCGTTTACGATCGGCGGAAGAGTGCGGTTGAAGCGTCGCTGACCTCTGACAATGGATGGCTCTCGATGAGCTGCACTATTAAGCCCGTTTTGTCGCCGACGGCGAGGTCGCGATGTTTGCCTTTCCGATTTTCTGCCGTCTGTTATGGCGTGACCTACTTACCACAAAGTGATGAAGCAGCCCCGTTTTGCCTCATGGGTGGGGACAGCGGCGCCGTCAATGCGAGCGCGTTGGTGGGGGATCATCAAACATGGTCCGGCGACTCGTTTTCGCGTCCATGCGAATCAAAACTGATCCTAAAACATGCTGACAATAACCTCTACTGCAGGTTCCCAGATCCGAGCTTCAATGCACCCGCTATTTACACATTGTATGCGTTGCTTAGCTTGCCAAGGATTCCGCTGGGAGGGCACAGATAATCTGGTTGTCGTTGGGACGTAATGCTTTTTCATGTAATGTTAATATCTGTACCGTTGTCTCTTCTCAGATTGTGGGCCTGTGATGCGTCGGATCTGCTGATGTATGGTGTTAGTGAATCATGACGAGGTGTAGGCATCAAGGAAGTTGGTAATTTGTCCATTTATGGACCTGAGGTATTAATGGCGTGCTGCTCATAGTCTATGGTAATCTCCACCCATTTCTTGACCTCCAAATGACCACGGGACGTTCGTTTGGGCCGACTGACCTGTACTATGCAGTCCGCCCACACTCATCTTGAAGCGGAGTTGGCTGACTGGAGTATCCATCCTTTGACGGGCTGACTGACTCGTAAAGCTTCACAACCTCTCAAACAATCCTCGACTCTTTAACTCCAAAAACAAAACGCATGCATCTCCGTTGCAGTAATATGCAGTCCATGCAGACATCGTTTTACATCTGTATCGCAGCCGGATTCCAATTTCCTCGCAAGTAAAGTTTATTCGTATACTATCTGATAATCGATCACCAAACTCGTCACATAGAAAGCAGCTCAAACACAAGCGTGTAAGCGTACGAATATTTGTTTAGGTCGCCTTTCGCTTGATTTACGTTGCTGATGAGGAAACATTATTATGCTAATGCGGTACTTTTGTTCGTCCACACTTGGCTGTACGTACGAAGCCTATGATCGTATACTCTTCTCCGTAAGATACCCTGAATCTTGCCCACCATTTTTGTGTTGTTTGGTCTCCGATTCTCGGTGATACCGGGTTGTCTTAGGATGTTGCAGTGGGTGATGAATGTGCGGCTACCTGTTCACCAAGTTGCATATGTTGAAGCGCCCACAGTCGAGCCCTGGAGGGTGTGGCCTGTCGGTATCGATCTTACACTACTGACACAGGAAATCCGAAGCTACTCCCGCTGAATTTCTTGGTCTATTTATGCGTAGTATCTCAAAAGTATTCGATTGTTCTGTCAAAGTGCCAACAGGTCAAAGATGGAGTTTGTTGTAGCCTGCGACTTTGTCAGTGGAGAGATTATGAATTGTATCCTTTACCTTCTGAGTATTTTGTCTTTCTCTCAGGATTATTTGAAATGTGGAAGACGCTGTTTGATTTCTCGACATCATTATGGAAATATTTAATCGTCTCAGACTCTACGGGCGAGCTCCACGTTCTCATCAGCTGTAGGCAAGCCAGTTTATCTGGCAGAGATAGCCTTTCTCCGCGACAATGGTCCGCAAACTCAGTAGTTGCCACTTGCCCTTGTATTGATCGAGTTGATAGTTAACTAATACGGCGAATGCTTGAGCAGTTTTAGCAGGGATGGCACCAACCGTTCCGACGTCACACCTTATCTCAGGGCTGCATCCTCCGTCTCGCCTCACCGACCTGGCCCGACTGGCCCGAGCTGCGCGGACGAGGGGGTACCAGTCGCGCATGGGGCTGGGGGGTCTGCTGGGCCAACGCCCTGGCCTGTCATTGGCCGGCATCACATCGCAGCACACTGCGAAGGGAGGGGTCCGGCCGTCGCACTACGGACACCACGTGTACTTCATGGCGCAGTGGTGTGACACGGGTGTCACAATGGCGACACGGCGCAGTGACTTCCGACAGTGTCATGACACAATGACACAGTGTCTGCCGACCGGCCGTCCTCGCCGCTGATAACGGAAACTGTCTAAGCACACTCGCCGTGGCTCTGAGGCGTCAAATGCCTATATCAGCTCGCTGGCCGATAAGTGACGGTTTCCACTTGGAGCGTTCATAACCGACGAGTCCGGGCATTTGTAAGCCAAACGCATTCGAAAGATGGGTCTGAAGTTGATTTCGTTGCATAGCCCACTAAATTCATATTGCCCAATATCGCCTTTATTCAACAGATAGACCATTCTTGGACAAAAGCAATGTTTTCGTACAGGTTTTATTTGAGCGCCAAATCATGTTGGAGTTCATGGGAATGCTGAGGCAGGTGGTGTTGCCAAGGAAGCACCAGAACTTCCTGCCTCAGCTAGCGCAAATATGTAGCTGGGACGGCCGAATAGTTAAGGTGTTAAAGCTCTGAATACCAAGGTCCCGGGTTCAACACTCGCACCACCCTGGACATTACTCAATCCCGCGACCCACCGGAAAATGGTGTGGGTGGCGCCGTTAACCGTGAGTGCACATAAAAGTGCGGCGTGCGCCACCCACTAAACAACAAACTAGTGCAAACATGTCTGAACAGAATTATTCACCATGGTGAACTGAGAAATCTCGGAAGAGTGACAGTAGCACTTGTCTTTATAGAAACCGTCTATTTTTAAGCAAGTTGTCTTTTGTAGGATACTGCATATCGACCGTATGCATCATTCGCTAAGTCGTTCTTTGCAGGTAAAGATCGAGACCGATGCCCAGCCTGCGGGGCCGTGGTAACGATGTCGGTCTGTGAAGCTGCTCTGAGCAGGCAGGCGTCCATCAATGATTGGGCATGCAAATCGCGATTCATGGATGGTGTATCTGCCGCATTTCCTGCACTCCTCAGCCGGCTGGCTCCAGGGCTCGCCTTATTTATATTGCGCCGTAATGCACGCCGTAATGGCTCGCTCTCCATGCTCGCCTTGCCGTAATCACATCATAATGCTCGCCGTAATGGCTCGTTCTCCGGGGCTCACCTTACTGTGTCGCACCGTAAATACTCGCTCTCCAAGTCTCGCCTTACTTATATCGCGCCGTAATGTGTGCCGCAACAGCTCGATTTTCAAGGCTGGCCTTACCTATATTGCGCCGTAATGCGCTGTACCGTCAGTCGGACGCTATGTGTTCCATATTGCGGCATGATACGACCCGCACCGGACGCCGGCTTGGTCGCGGCGTTCGGCCCAAGTGTGGTCCGGCGGTTGGCTGGTGTGGTATGGACGTCGGTCGGCTGGTGTGGTATTGGCGTCGGTCGGCTGGTGTGGTATGGACGTCGGTCGGCTGGTGTGGTATGGACGTCGGTCGGCTGGTGTGGTATTGACGTCGGTCGGTTCGTGGTTTGGTGGTCGGCTATGGTATGGACGTCGGTCGGCTGGTGTGGTATTGGCGTCGGTTGGCTGGTGCGGTATGGACGTCGGTCGGCTGGTGTGGTATTGACGTCGGTCGGTTCGTGTGGTATTGGCGTCGGTCGGCTGGCATGGTATGGGCGTCGGTCGGCTGGTATGGGTGACTGTCGGCTGGTGTGGTATGGACGTCGGTCGGCTGGTGTGGTATGGACGTCGGTTGGCTGGTGTGGTATGGACGTCGGTCGGCTGGTGTGGTATTGGCGTCGGTCGGTTGGTGTGGTATTGGCGTCGGTCGGCTGGCATGGTATGGGCGTCGGTCGGCTGGTGTGGTACGGACGTCGGTCGGCTGGTGTGGTATGGGCGTCGGTCGGCTGGTGTGGTATGGGCGTCGGTCGGCTGGTGTGGTATGGGTGTCGGTCGGCTGGTGTGGTATGGGCGTCGGTCGGCTGGTGCGGTATGGGCGTCGGTCGGCTGGTGTGGTATGGGCGTCGGTCGGCTGGTGCGGTATGGGCGTCGGTCGGCTGGTGCGGTATGGACGTCGGTCGGCTGGTGTGGTATTGGCGTCGGTCGGCTGGTGTGGTATGTGCGTCGGTCGGCTGGTGTGGTATGGGCGTCGGTCGGCTGTGCGGTATGGTTGCTGTCGGTCGGCTGGTGCGGTATGGGCGTCGGTCGGCTGGTGCGGTGTATGGGCGTCGGTCGGCTGGTGCGGTATGGGCGTCGGTCGGCTGGTGCGGTATGGGGTGTCGGCTGTGCGTCGGTCGGCTGGTGTGGTATGGGCGTCGGTCGGCTGTGTGGTATGGACGTCGGTCGGCTGGTGTGGTATGGGCGTCGGTCGGCTGGTGTGGTATGGGCGTCGGTCGGCTGGTGCGGTATGGGCGTCGGTCGGCTGGTGCGGTATGGGCGTCGGTCGGCTGGTGCGGTATGGGCGTCGGTCGGCTGGTGTGGTATGGGCGTCGGTCGGCTGGTGCGGTATGGGCGTCGGTCGGCTGGTGTGGTATGGGCGTCGGTCGGCTGGTGTGGTATGGACGTCGGTCGGCTGGTGCGGTATGGACGTGGGTCGGCTGGTGCGGTATGGACGTGGGTCGGCTGGTGTGGTATGGGCGTCGGTCGGCTGGTGCGGTATGGGCGTCGGTCGGCTGGTGCGGTATGGACGTCGGTCGGCTGGTGCGGTATGGACGTGGGTCGGCTGGTGCGTGTATGGGTGTCGGTCGGCTGGTGCGGTATGGGCGTCGGTCGGCTGGTGCGGTATGGACGTGGGTCGGCTGGTGCGGTATGGGCGTCGGTCGGCTGGTGCGGTATGGGCGTCGGTCGGCTGGTGTGGTATGGGCGTCGGTCGGCTGGTGCGGTATGGGCGTCGGTCGGCTGGTGCGGTATGGGCGTCGGTCGGCTGGTGTGGTATGGACGTGGGTCGGCTGGTGTGGTATGGGCGTCGGTCGGCTGGTGTGGTATGGGCGTCGGTCGGCTGGTGTGGTATGGGCGTCGGTCGGGTCGTGTGGTATAGGCGTCGGTCGGCTGGTGCGGTATGGGCGTCGGTCGGCTGGTGCGGTATGGGCGTCGGTCGGCTGGTGCGGTATGGACGTGGGTCGGCTGGTGCGGTATGGACGTGGGTCGGCTGGTGCGGTATGGGCGTCGGTCGGCTGGTGTGGTATGGACGTCGGTCGGCTGGTGTGGTATGGACGTCGGTCGGCTGGTGCGGTATGGGCGTCGGTCGGCTGGTGTGGTATCGACGTCGGTCGGCCCCTGTGGTATGGACGTCGGTCGGCTGGTGTGGTGTGGGCGTCGGTCGGCTGGTGTGGTATGGGCGTCGGTCGGCTGGTGTGCTATGGGCGTCGGTCGGCTGGTATGGTACGGGCGGTCGGTCGGCTGGTGTGGTTTGGGTGTCGGTCGGCTGGTATGGTGTGGGCGTCGGTCGGCTGGTATGGCGTGGGCGTCGGTCCGTTGTGTGGCGCGACGGTGGGTCTGTTGTGCGCGGCTCGGTGCCATCTCTGCTCCCGGCGCTATTGGTTCCGTGGTCCGATTGAATAATCGCCGGCCGGGATGCCAATATCAGTTGAAGCGGCGCCGACGGCCGCTAATACCAGCCAGAGGGCCTATTCAGATGCAGGCCGCGCCGCCGGCCGGGCCGGGGTCGAGCGCCGGTGAGCCGGCAACAATGGCCACGCCTGTCACTATCACGTGTCTGATGTGTCCCACCGGCTGTCGACTCCCGAAGTGCCTTCCCCCGGCTCACTCGACAATCGCCAGCCCACAGCGGGCGCAGCGCCCCACTCGCCCGCACCGCCGCTATCGGCCCGGTCGGATGGCTCAGCTGCGCCGGTTTAAACTAGAATCCTGTGAGTTCTTGTTGACCTTTTACGTGTGTCGATGCGATTTTCCATGCATTTGAAATCTCGCCGGGATTTTATTGGCAGCCGAAACGGTACGACGCGCTCCACTGCTGGTTAGGGCTGCCGGTGCGACGCGCTCCACTGCTGGTTAGGGCTGGTGGTGCGACACGCTACAATTCTTGGCCACAATTGGTACACCACACAATAGGCCGACTGTCACACCACACAGCAGGCCGACTGTCACACACAGCAGGCCGACTGTCACACCACACAGCAGGCTGACCGCCACACCACACAGCAGGCCGACTGTCACACACAGCAGGCCGACTGTCACACCACACAGCAGGCCGACTGCCACACCACACAGCAGGCCGACCGCCACACCACACAGCAGGCCGACAGCCACACACAGCAGGCCGAATGCCACCACACAGAAGGCCGACCGCCACACCACACAGCAGGCCGACAGCCACACACAGCAGGCCGACCGCCACACCACACAGCAGGCCGACAGCCACACACAGCAGGCCGACTGCCACACCACACAGCAGGCCGACCGCCACACCACACAGCAGGCCGACAGCCACACCACACAGCAGGCCGACCGCCACACCACACAGCAGGCCGACTGCCACGCACAGCAGGCCGACAGCCACACACAGCAGGCCGACCGTCACACCACACAGCAGGCCGACAGCCACACCACACAGCAGGCCGACCGCCACACCACACAGCAGGCCGACTGTCAGCTAGCGAATGCTACGGCTTCATATATCTGGGAGACAACGTGGTCTTTAAAAAAGCTTCCCCGTCTGCCCCACCCCTGCCTGAATATTCATCGCACTGCAATCATCTCCTTGAAATGCCAACTCAGTGCGGAATTCGGGCCGACAGCTATTTGGAGCCGACCTGGCATTCATACTGTCGTACGCCCACGCCTGCTGGATTTCATTTGACGTAGGTACTGTTCGGGTGCGTGCAATATTTTCGGCAGGATTCTCGGAGCGACGGCAATGATGTGCTCGTGACCTGGGTGTAGTGTGTGACAGGTGGGCGCCTGTTGCACGTGACGTAACGTGCTGTTCGCCTCTGCAGGAGCGCGATACGGAGCTGACCAAGGAGGCGCAGCGCCAGGACGAGAACGACAAGCTGCGCAAGGAGTTCGCCAAGCACGCCAATGCCTTCCACCACTGGCTGGCAGAAACGAGGTGGGTGCGGCTGGATGGCAGACCAGGTGGGCACCGTTGGCTCAGGGACGAGGTGGACGTGGCTGGCTAACAGGCCAGGTGAGCGCCGCTGGCTGACCAGGTGGGCGCCGCTGGCTGACTGACCAGGTGGGCGCCGCTGGCTGACTGACCAGGTGGGCGCCGCTGGCTGACTGACCAGATGGGCGCCGCTGGCTGACTGACCAGGTGAGTGCCTTTGGCTGACTGACCAGGCGAGCGCTGCGAGTTGACAGATCGTATGACTTACTCGGACGGGGTTTTGGTTCGTAAAGTGGTGATAGTATGTTTTAGCAAGTGGTCCTTCAATTAGCATGAAACATTAAATGAAACTCTGAGTTATGAGCCTTGGTGTCAAATAGCAGCGTGTTATATAAAACTAGGGAATGATTTACCTGGTCACCTTGCCTTCGCACCCACCGCATTCAATGCTCTCGGGTAGCACAGAAACCCAGGAAAGACGTAGCCGTAACCTGCCATCCTCTACCATCGCTCCTCAGGTTGTATAGTATTGAGCATATTCGTGGTTGCACAAGTTAGTATTCGCCATTATGAGAAGCAGATTCGAAGTAAATTGTTCTGGTTATGCTAGCCATTTCATGTCGCTGTATATTTGAGTGAATGTTTTTATGCTTGAGACAAGCTATATATGGGCGTGATTTGAGCGTCACTTTAGTGTATGTTTTCACTTTGAGCTTCCTTTAGCAAACATTTGACAGCGTGCTGGTTTGCCGATGTTTTTCAACGGAAAGTAGGTGTCTGAAGGTCGCTGTTGATGACCAACGAAGAATTAGCGAAAGCAGTAATCGTATATTAAAGCATCAGTGGTTGAGTGTCTCCAAGTGACCACAAAGCCAGTTGCGACTTCCGCGATAACGTCGGTGACCTTTTCGTGCGTAGGCTGTTGTGTGCGAATTGGGATTATTTGTTTGACATCGAAGCACTGAGAGTCGGATTGGCTTATGACCTGTGGTAAGATATGAGGATGGCGGCGTTAAGCAGCCCAGGGAGTGATCTCCGGTCCGCCCGACTGCACACGGAGTGCACGGACGGATCTCAACGGGCTGGCTCGCAATGGTTGTCGGATTTTCCACAAACATCAGACATTATTTATCGTGTTTGTTCGAGCAAGTGATGGAACGCATCCGTCTTTTTCCATGGAGTACTTCGTGCAATTTCGGTACTCGATTTAGATTTAATCACGGCTCTCCAGGGGCGACTGTCATCTTGTTGTGACTTGGCACGATGGATGGCGGTCGGCTGCTCGCCGGCCCTGTAATCCCGAACGACGAAGCGGTGGATGTGTGGTCGGTTATTTTTCTTTTGTTTATTTTTGTCACGCTGAAGTTTGTGTTTCGGGGTGACGGGCCGGAATTTGTGGGTCGGAACTATCTGCAGCGCAGGAAGAGAGGATGAGTTATCGAGCGTGTTCGTAGGATGTGTTTTCGCTGCCTGGAGTAGGAAATGTCGAAGAAGAGTTTGCCTAGGTTGACAGAAAGCAGCTCCTCATATCAGGACCATGAGTTGGTAGGACTCATTCGTTGCCCATCCCCTCGAGGTTCTAAGGCCTCATATTTCCTCTGTATTGCCTGGGACCCTGTAGTCCATTCAAGGGCGGCAGCACCTCGTTTGACCAGGGGGCGAACACTAACTTTATGCTCATTATTTGCAATGTGGTGACATATGGTTAATGCTAAGGTTGAGGCAACTTTTGAGGTTACTCCCGACCAGTGTTGGATTTTCACTTTTCGGTCTTGGATTCGGAGTGTATAATTTTTTGGCTTGCCAAAGTATGGAGTGTATAATCTTGAGAAGCACTATGTTATATGGTGTATAATTTCCCAGTTTGCCAAATTATGGGGTGTATATTGAAGCACCAAGTAACTGAGTATATGCATTTTATAAATAACGAAGTGTATACATTTTGAAAAATGCTGTGATGTTTTCTGGAATGAAGAATAAAAACCCAGTGGCCTCGGTAGCTTAGATGGTGGAGCGTGGGACTCGAATCTCGCGGCCGGCGGCATTTGCAGAGTCCACCCACGACCAATCGGTGTGATATAGGTTGGCGACGCTATACAACCTTGCGGTTGAATGCGTCGTAAAATAACCCGATAATTTTTATTATTCAAGAATAAAACGCCTTCAAGTCATTTGTTAGGTTCTTATCATAGTGTCTCACAGACAACCAGATGGGGTCCACCACACATCGTCGTCTGAAGTCATCCACGTTACGTGAATGACTTATAAGGCAACTTCCTGAGCAATGGTAGAGAAAATAATCACAAAATTATACTTATTCGATTTCAACCAAGTTCATATAGCAATACCTGCCACTCCTAGGATACCAACACCGCACAACTAATACAAATTCACAACATACCGAGAGAGCAGGACGTTCGTGCACCGACTGGGTCTAAAAGGGGGGGTCTAAAATGTTACTTCGGGATATGGGTTTCGGAATATATAATGGTTTAAGGAAAGTTATACTAAAACAATCTGTCTAAGATATTTTATTCTCTCGACGATTAAATTTTCTTTCTTTCAAATGAGATAGCTGAAGAATATTCAAGTCAATTCTTATTAATATTAAATATATTTCGATGCACTTTTTGGTTCATGTCTGGAATGCTTAGTGGAAGCAAGGGAATGACTTGGAAGGCTGAAAAGCGACTAGACGGGCGGGCAAATTGCCGCTGGAATACAGACTATCGTCACGGACAAGCGGAAATTAGCGTCTCATTTCGCACCATGATTGCTATGAAATACCAAAAATTGAAAATAAGTTAGAGAAAACTGCCAAGAGAATTACAGGGAACTTTTTCTCAATTAATAATAATCAGGATTATGGGAAGAAATTAATCATTGGATCAGAATGAGGTTTATAAGAGTGTAGAGGATTAGGTCAACACACGTAAATCTGAATTTGTCCGGAGTGGGGAAACCTCGCGGTCGGAGTGGCATGAATACAACTATTCCCGCTTGTTGATGAAATTCGGAAACAATATAAGTCATGAAATCGAAAGAAGGTGAAATTTCTGGTTCTATGGATCTTCATTTTGGAGCAAAGTGTTAGCAGGTTTTAGGAACGTTTTGGTACCATTACGGCAATTTTCATGGGAAAACCGTCCAGATATCTTTTATGTATATCGCTCCTGACTGCTTAATAATATAAATATGAACGGTTTTATCCATCCCAATTGATGCAGAACATATCATTCTCCAAGGAACCAAGAAGAAAAATGCATTATCCTTGGCTTTTCGTGGCAATGGTTTAAATAGCTCCGGCCGGAGTGGGAGACGGAGAGCGGTGAACTCATTGAATCCAAGAACGGACCATCCTACGCGGTCGGGCTGGTAAAGGTGAATTCCTATATTTGGTTAGCGGAGCGTAGTGGTTTTTACTCAACGAAGGATTTTCTTTAAAGCTCTTCGCTGGAATTGACTGCGTGTTTGGCTCGAGGTATGAGAGTTTGTAATATCTGACTTTGTAGGTACCTACCTACTTACCTATATCAAATATCTTCGCGGTAATTCGAGTTATTAATTTGGATAAACCAAAGCTGTAGGCTTATGTTGTGTGACGGGATATTTTCAGATAATACAAGGAGCAGGACATGATAATATTAATTGCTGCGATGTTTTGCCCACAAGCGTAGTAATGAACAAAACTGATTGCTTTGATTTTGTCTGGAAAATCCTGTTTTCACTTTCCACATTTTGAAGCGTGAATGTTTTTCTTTCAAAATGGGGGCTGGGCCTCTTCAGTGCACATTGACTGCAGATATTATAGATATGCATGCATTCAAGCATTATTTGTGCATTCATGATATGTTCAGGGAATTGTTAGGTGCGTCCTGTCCCCATTCTCCATTGAATGCCATTATACTTTTAACATTTCTGGTCTCTGTCTTTCTGAATGGACAAATTTGCAATTTAAGGTGATTTGATTTCTTGAAATTTATTTTTGTGCAATGATTATGAATGTGTTCATAATGTAGGTAGGTACTTACATGATGTGACCACACATTTTTTTGGCAAGTGCAGTTGGGTAGCAAAATGACACCAAAAAAAAGTTTCTTGGGTTTGGTTGGGAAATATACCATGAAATGTAGTGTTAAAAATGAAGAAAAAGCTGCAGCCTAACTGGATGCAAGAAAGCCTTTTTTAATATAAATTTTCCAACCAATTTTTTCCTTCCAAAAATCAAAAGTAAATGGACTATTTTAACCAAACAGCCTATGCTAGCCTGAGTGTTTTTTGTTTAATTGAAAAACTTCTTTTTTATAATCCTGAATTATTCCGAAAGGAATTTGATAAATGGATAACTTACAAAAAAAAAATATAGCATAACTTAGCCAAAACTAATACCTTTGTATGCTTCATCGAGGTAAAATGTGTGTAAAACGTGTGGAAAAGTAATAGTGCCCATGAAAATTCCTATGCTGTGGCAAAACATGGCTCATATCCACCAGTATTTTCGGGATTTGGGGAAAGTGCTACACTTTGTGGCTTACCAGTTGTGTGGATGCCACTCTAGCTCTTGGTGTTCATCCACACATTCTTCTGGGCACATCTGGACTGTTCTGAGGTTTGTCCACAGATGGAGAACATACACATGAATGCATTGGTGGCTGTTTATTAATTCACGTGCACTTCACCAGATATCACACATACACAATTGGAATGTTATGGAATGATATGGAAGATGGAATGTTATGAAATGTGGAATGTTCAGTGGCATTAAGATCATATTCAGACTGCAGTGATCCATATTTTGCCATCCATTGACATCTGTTGTACTTGTGCATGT